>RJWJ010001928.1:68677-113639 GCA_004363605.1 Indri indri
AAATTAATTGGACAGCTAAAAATATATAGAGAAAAAATTAGCCGGGCATGGTGGCACATGCCTGTAGTCCCAGCCAGTCGGGAGGCTGAGACAGTAGGATTGCTCGAGCCCAGGAGTTCGAGGTTGCTGTGAGCTAGGCTGACGCCACGGCACTCGCCCCAGGCAAGAGAGTGAGACTCTGTCTCAAAAAAAAAATAAATAAATAAAAATAAAAAGGATTTTCCCTCATCTTCACTCAGATCCTAATCTGATCACTGACAACAGGACTGGGATTCACAGTTTTAGCTTAGACCAACCAAGATCCATTCTCTTGGAGCTGGGGACAGGATTCCATTCCCGAGCACATGGCTGGGTGAGGGGTGAACACCCCAACAGCACCAGGGCTCTACTGGTGGAGAGGAGGGATGGGAGATGAAGGGGGGGAGAGGGCATACGGCATCTGCTACAGGGTTTGAAATATTTCATAATTAGAAGAAAGCAATGTAAAAATGAGGAAGAATTGGGAGTCACATTGAAGTCAGGGAAACTTGGTGGCAGGTACTGTACAAAATGGAGTTAAACCAAAGAGTGGGGCTGGAGCAGAGGGCAGGGATTTAAGAGACACAGTGACTGGGTGTGGGGAAGAAGAGCTTCATGTGGGTTCCAGTTTCTGTTTGGCTAGGTGGATAGCCATTCATGGAGACGAGGAAGACAACAGGATGAGTAGGTTTAATTGCTCGAGGTTTAAGTGAGTGAAGTTTTAAACAGATTGAGTCTGAGCTACCTAGTGAGACATCCTAGTGGAAATATTCTATTGGCAGTTGGAAGAAATGTCTGAACTGGAAATGTCGGTTTCATAATGTTGCCCTTTTGAAGGCAAGAGCTCGGCTCCTTCTTCTTTCCTTCGTTCTTTGTGATAGTTCCCGGTCTCCTGTGAGCTTCCTCATCCCCTATCGCCTCTCTCAGGCTGATAGCCTTCTCCCTCTCTTAAGAAATGCACTCACTTTTGGCGAAGCCATTGCTTCAGTTGCTATCTGTCTGCCAAGGTTTCAGTGTAATGCTGTGAGTCAAGTGACCAAAACCCATTAAAATTAATTCAGAATTTAAAAAGCCAAATAATTTAGTTGATCTACTTTATAAAAGATCCATAAAAGTTATTACCTTACAAAGAACTAAAACAACTGCCAAACCAAAATACATCCACCCCAAGCCCAGGAGATTGTGATAAGTGGACAGAGTTATTTAAAGGCATATTAAAAGTTACAGACTTACCTTTATAGTTCCCCAAAATTATAAACATGAAAAATAGAGATCAGGAATTTTCAGTCACTTGCTATTTAGACCTAAATTACCTGGGAAAATCACCCAGCACATTCTGCCGTGGAATACCCAGGCGTGGTGTTCCTTCCCTGAGTCTGTGAACTCTAAACTGCAGGGTCGCCCTTAGAAAGTCTTTGTATCTGCCCTTTCGTTTCTCTCACCAGCTGCTCTCAGCCCTTCCTTCCTTCCTCAGCCTCCCTGTCTGCTGTCTGGACACTCTTCTGCAGCTTCCTGCCCTTCATATTCAGCACATTGTCACGTGGGTTCCTGACTCCGGCCCCAGCATTTTCACACTTCCACACTTCTCAGTGTTTGCATACAGCTTCCAGCCACATGACCCTCCTGGCTGCTTCTTGCTCATACCTCTCGGGGTCACCTCTACACCACTGCTCATCCTTTACTTAGCCCATGTCCACTGCCTTTAGGTATAAAGGAGGCATTAACTAGTTTGCGGCTGTCTTTAGGGCAGTTTGATCATTGTGAATTTGTATTGCAGGTACTATATAGATTATTAGTTTACCTGACAATTATACTTGGAACTCTTCTAGTAAGATAATGTGAAAGGCCTGCCCAAATATTAGCAGTTGCTATTATTGCTCAGCACAGAAACATAGCATGAGTGCCTCTTATTTTAAAAACAGCCCTAGGAGGGTATGGAGAAATAGGCACTTTTTCAAGATGCAATTTAGAAATATTTCTCAAAATCTACCCAAAATATACATATGTGCATGTGTATTTTTATATATGCATATACACATACATATGGTTGTACATACAGGTATAAAATTTTGCATACACACACACATGCACAAATCTCTCTGTGTCTTAGTCTGTTCAGGCTGCTATAACAAAACACCATAAACTGGGTAGCTTATAAACAACAGAAGTGTATTTCTCACAATTTTGGAGGCTGGGAAGTCCAAGACCAGAGTGCCAGCATGGTAGGGTTCCAGTGAGGGACCTGTTCTGGGTTGTAGACTTCCACCCTCTCACTGTATCCTTAAATGGTGAAAATAGAGTGAGCTAGCACTCTGGCCTCTTCTTATAAGGGCACTAATCCCATTCATGAGGGCTCCACCCTAATGACCTGGTCACCCCAAAGGCTCCACCTCCAAATGCCATCACATTGGGAGTTACATTTCAATGTGTGAAATTTGGGGGGACATAAATATTCTATCCCTAGCTCTCAAGATACGTTAGAAATTGATAGCATTGGTTGTCAGAGTAAAGCACTGGAAGTTGTGTGATAAGGTGTGAGGGAGACTTTGTTACTGCCTTTTATACTTTTTGAATTTCGATTATCAGTATATTATTTAAATTTTCTTTTCAAATTTACTAATCTATAACCCATCAATTCTAGTTCAAAGAATTTACCCCACAGAAATATTTGTATATGTGTTAACAAAATTGCAGGTAAAATAATGTTAATGATAAAATTGTTTATAGAAACAATAGCAACAACAAAACTAGGAACAGTCTAAAAGTATGTTGTCAATCATTAACATCCGTACCATTATTTAGAAAAATGAGGTGTGCAAATATGATAATACGAAAGGATTGCAGATTAGGATAGGGTAGGTTATGCTGCAGTTACAAACATCTCCCAGGTCTCAGTGGCTTAAGGTAACAAAGGTTTACTTCTCACTCACATAAAATCTTCTGTGGATCCAGGAGACTCTTCAGGTAGTCACTGGGCACTCAAGCTGCTTCAGTCTTGTGGCTCTGCTGTCTCAAACACAGAGCTTCCTCCATCGCCAAGGCATGTGCACTGGCTTTGCTTTGGCCCAGAAGTGTATGTATCCCATAGCCTGTTGGCCAGAGCTAATAACGTAGCCCTGCCTAACTGTAAGAAGAGGTGGGAATGTGGGAGGACAGATGGAATGTTAAGGGCACAACGCTGTCTTTGCTGTAGTATTTCAGGTATAATAATTGAAAAAGAGATCAGATTATATGATACATGTCATATATATGATATGTATATTTTATATATTATATATCATTTTATCTTAAAAATAAATATGCACACACAGGGTATAGGCACATAAGGTCTTCTGGACAAACATACAAGATAACAGTAGGAACTTCTAGAGAATAGGACTAAGGGTACCCTGTTTAAATATTTTTATCATTATTTTTTATGTTTTCACCCTAATAATAAAAGGTTTAATCTGCCTTAAACACTATAGTGTAGTCTTTACCTTGTATTAATATATATTAAAACAGTAGAATTATTATATATTCATTTTTGTGGGTTTTTTGAATTTGGGCTATATTGACTCTCTGAAATCCTCCATGAAAATAAATTCAATTTTGAGAAATCTGAATTGTGCAACTGTTAGCTTGCCTTAAATGAAATTAATTCATAGCCTTGTTACTTATGTGTGTATATATGTATAGATCAGAATTACAAAATTCATCTACATTTGTACATCCTTATGTTATTTAGTTAAGCCTACGTGTCGCCAGTTTTGTAAAATAGGAAATGCCATTCACCATTTACTCTGCACCACTCCTTTCCTGAATATGCTGGAATTAAAGGGCAGGCAAAGAAATAAGCAATTCATTCATAGTGAACAAGCAAGGAACTGACTAGCATTGCCTTGGAAAGCCAAACACCCTTTGAGCTATAAAAATACAGTAACAGATGACATAATCCTTATTCCTAAAAGAAATATTTTTAAAGCATATTAATCTCTTTAGGCATTCAAATTATGAAGGTTTGCTTTTACAGGTTAATGTACTCTTTCTACAAAGCCAGACATCTGATTTACAAGTGGGATATATATTAAATACACATTTTAAAAATACATTTAAACTCTAATTGAATAAAACACACAGCATAACACCTTAGGTATCATGGGATAAGGTTACTTTTATAATCATCAACTTCTACCTCTCATCAAACCCCAGGGGGCAATTAAATGCCTGAAGTTGTGTGTGGCCTGAAAATAAAGATGGTAAAAGGCCCTAAAGATAAGATTTGAGCTCCCGTGTCTATCAGGGAAAGTTTCTGAATCCCTAGGAAGGAGCATATAGCCTTTGAAAAGGCTCTTCCAGAAAGCAGGTCTAAGACCAATGCTTCTTTGGACCAGTTCAACCCAAGCGAGCTAGCCTGTAAATGTCAGCTTTTTAAGTTAATACTTTTTTTTCCCAAAGAATTATTTTGGTTTTAAAGTGATTTCTTTATCTTTTATATATAAATGCTCTCTAATTTTGATGGTTTTATTGCTTCTTTAGTTAGTCATCTCTGCAAATAACGCACTTTCACCACCAGTTTTGGCTCCAAAACCAGACACATTATATGAGGAAATCATACCTCTAGTAAAAAGCTAGAACAAACTTTTTTAGTCTTTACTTCTCTGGACCTGCTTCCATCATCATAGTTTGGTTCAGTAGGACTGGAATGTACATTTGGAAAAGATGTGTCTTGGGGACAAAAGAGTCTATGAAGCTTGTTTTTCAAAGAAATAGACATGAAATTATAATTGAAAATAAATAATACTCATTTTTCCCCTAATGTGTTTGTTTGGGTTGCTATAACAAAATACCTTAGACTGGGTAATTTATAAACAATAGAAGTTTATTGCTCACAGTTCTGGAGGCTGTGATCCAAGATCAAGTCCAAGATCAAGGCATCAGCAGATTTGGTGTCTGATGAGGTCTGTTCCTCATAGCTGGCGCCTTCTTGCTGCATCCTTACGTGGTAGAAGGGGCAAACAAGCTCCCTCAGGCCTCTTTTATAAGGGTACTAATTCCTTTCATGGGGGTGGAACCTTCATAATAATCACCTCCCAAAGGCCCTACCTCTTAATACAATGCAAATTATGTTTCAACACATGAATTTTGGGGGCGGGGGAAGAATTCAGACCATAGTACCTAATTTAGCTAATAATGGTAAACTACAAATTTAAAAATAGGCTTTATTTTGTTGAAGATTTTTGCATCTATGTTCATGAGGTATGTTGGTCTGTAGTTTTCTTTTTTTGTTGTGTCTTTTCCTGGCTCTGGTATCAGGGTGACACTGGCTTCATAGAATGAGTTAGGAAGGATTCCCTCCTTCTTGATGTTACGGAACAGTTTCAGTAAGATAGGTGCCAGTTCTTCTTTGTAGGTCTGGTAGAATTCAGCTGTGAATCCAGCTGGTCCTGGGCTTTGTAGTTGATGTTGTTGGGAGAATTTTTATTACTGTTTCAATTTCGCTGCTAGTTATTGGTCTGTTCAGGATTTCTGTTTCTCATTCACACATGGAAGGTTGTGCATTTCCAAAAATGTATCCGTTTCCTCTAGATTTTCTAGTTTGTGTGTGAAGAGGTTTTCATAGTAGTCTCAGATGATACTTTGTATTTCTGTTGTATCAGTCGTAAGGTCTCCTTTTTCATTTCTGATTGAGCTTGTTTGAATCCTTTCTCTTCAACTCATGGTTAATCTAGCTAGTAGTCTATCGATTTATCTTTTCAAAGAACCAACTTTTTGTTTCATTGATCCTTTGTATCGTTTTTATTTGGTTTCCATTTTGTTTAGTTCTGCTCTGATCTTATTTCTTTTCTTCTGCAAACTTTGGGTTTGGTTTGTTTTTCTTTTTCTAGTTCCTTGAGCTGTGACAAGAACAGTATGGAGATTCCTCAAAGAACTAAAAGTAGACTTAGCATTCGATCCAGCAATCCCACTACTGGATATCTACCTAAAGGGAAAGAAGTCATTATATCAAAAAGATACCTGCACTCAAATGTTTATCGTAGCACAATTCACAATTGCAAAGATATAGAATCATCCTAAGTGCCCATCAGCTGAGGAGTGGATAAAGATAATGTGATATACATGTACCATGGAGTACAACTCAGCCATAAAAAGGAATGAAATAACATCTTTTGCAGCAACTTAGATGGAACTGGAGACCATTATCCTAAGTGAAGTATCTCAGGAACAGAAAAACAAATACAGTATGTTCTCACTTATAAGTGGGAGCTAAACAATAGGTATATGGTCACATAAAGTGGAATAATGGGCAGTGGAAACTGAGATGGGGGAAGAACGTAGGAGGTTGGGGAATCAAAAACCACCTGTCAGGTACAACGTACACTATTCAAGTAACAAGTACACTAAAAACCGTGATTTCACCAGTATACAATTCATCCATGTAACAAAAAATACTTGTACCCCCTGAATCTTTTAAAATAAAAATAAATAAATATATAAAAAATAAAAATAGGCTTTATTAAAAATTAAAATGATCGTAAATGTAACAAGTAATAAAAATAAATGCTGTTTTCCCTGCTTTTTTGTACTTTTGAGTTACAGTTGACATACTGCTCTTAACTGTGACACTTTGGAACATGGTCCTACTTTGTATGACTAATATCCATCCTATGTGACTCCTGACCTCACCATGTAACCTCACCATGCGAGTGTGACAGCATTTAAACTGGTTTATAATTTGTTGAAAAAAATGAGTCCACTGATTTTGCTCTTGGCTGTCACTATAATGTCAACTTGCCATAAAAGTTGCTAAACACTATTTCCTTACTTATCACAGACCAAGCAACAAATGATTTGTAGACTGGAACCCTTGGAGTAACATTGTTCTAGGAACTATTGGAGAATATAAATAAATGTAGAAACACTTAAAATATTAGGTAGCAATGAAATGTTTAATAGCTTAAAAGGATAATAGAAGAGATGCCCCCATACAGCATCCAATTAATTGGCATATGAGTTTTTAGAGACAGTAGTTATCCCAAAAGTCCAGTGGAGGGAGACAGATCACTTCCAGCTAGAGGTGCAAAGAAAAGCCTTATGGAGATGGTAGGACTAGAAATATTTCTTAAAGGATGATAAAATGTTTAAAAATAGAAAATAGATCAGTTTTACTGGTAATTTCTGTAAACCTTAATGTAAACTTAAATATTAGTCATACTAGTTGGTAATGTAATTGGCCCTCCCTGTCTATGGATTCCACATCTGTAGATTTGACCAACTATAAATAGAAAATATTCGAAAAACATTTGTATCTGTACTGAATGTGTACAGACATTTTTGGTCATAATTTCCTAAACAATATAGTATAACAGCTATTTACATGGCATTTGCATTGTATTAGGTATTATAAGTAATCTAGAGATGATTTAAAGTATATGAGAGGATGTATGTGGATTATATGCCATTTTATATCAGGAACTTGAACCTCCAAGAATTTTGGTATCTGTGAGATGTCCTAGAATCAATCCCCCATGGATACCAAGGAATGACTGTATATAAATACTGATATTACTACATAAATCTTAAGATCAGCCTGTGATTACAAAGGGAACTTCCTTGCTTGTGTTCTTTTTAAAAAAAACAAATTTAAAAATTTAGAAACAAAAGTCTTTGTTCTTTAGAATCATTACAAATTTCCTGGTAATTACTGTGTTTGAACTGGATTCTCCATAAGTGGGAATCTCCGTAAGGTTCCTTTAAAAAGCTCTGTTTTGCAGATGTTGTTTTGTAATATGGAATCAATCCTTGCCAGCAGAGTGTACTTTATATTGAATCACTTCCTTTGCAAGAGAATTGACTGCAGGATCCTTGGGGTTAGGGTCATTTTTCTTCATTGTTTTGCACAGCGTATTACCTATTTATGGTGTTAGGACTTTCTGATTAGTCATGACCAGAAATTAAATAGGAATTATTATTACACCTGTCAGCTGGCAGTGTGGTGGGTTGTATACAAGCTATAGATGATTTTTTTCTCCAAACCAGTTTCATTATTTTAAAAGTCTCATTTTAAAATAGGATAACATCCCTTTAAAATCCATATTTCCAGCTTCTCTTGAAAAATTAGTCTGGCACAACTCAGGCCATATTTTGGAATAGCAGCTGCTCACTTTATACAGGGCACATGCTGTCACAGTCCCCGCCATGCCCTGTTTGGCTTCCTTTCTGTGTCACTTATCTGTCTTGCTTGCCTTAGTTTGATTACTGGACTAGTGTGTAACAATGTGATTTACCCACCAAGTCTAAAATCACGAACAAAACAAAACCTTCAGCTTTTCCAGAACCACCAGATACCTTTCCTAACTTGAATTATGCATCATTTGAAGAACAAAATGATATATAATTCTGTGGTTGAAATGAGTTGGTTGATCTCAAAAATAGATTATTATAATCTGTATATATAAATGAAATAGATGTGTATGTATACATTTGTTATATATACCCACTGGTGTGTATGTGTATGTGTACACACATGCACATATATGTGAGCATAAGACAAGTATGAAAACATGTTAATAATTGGGGAATCATATGAGTGAAGGATATTTGGGAGTTTTATAATGCTCTTTTTATAACTTTTAAGTTTGAAATTATTTCAATATGAAAATTATTTTTAAAAGTCAAAGCTAACTCTCAACTACAGATTTTTAACAGTGAGAAAGATTTTTCTTCCCTAAGTGATTAATCTTTGTCAGATTAGTCAGATTTTGAGGAAAGGGAAAAATTTAAGGCCAACTTAATTGATACCATGTTTTACAAGTTGTTTCCCAGAAAAAAAATGTTTTTCTCTAACTGATATTAAGAATAAAACAAAAAATATTTTTGTATGCATCAACAACTGAAACTGTCTCTGTATCCAATTGTTAGTACCCTAGTAAAACATAAATAAATGTGTTGCTTCTCTGTATCCAAAGAGGGACCTTTTTAGCAAAATATATGCATATGTGCTGATGTGTAGGGACCGACATATTAGGTATTTTAAACAAGTGACCCATACTGTCCACAGAGCATAGATTTGAGCTATTCGTTCATTTGTGGTGAAGAATTTGTGCCAATTCATTGCCATTTTCTGGTCTCCCTTGTAATCAATGGTGCACGTCTCCTAGAAGGCTGATCAGGATAAAAGCTGTAGACCACACAGCCACAACAGAGAAAAAAGGTAGTCAACAACGCAATTCATTCTCCTTATGTTCCTCAATAAACTAAATTATTTATCCAAGATTTGAATAGGGAAGGCCCGTTTCAGCTGGTGGCATTATCCTTTGACATGTTCCTGTCATTCTTTGAGAACTTCCTTACTTTCTGGCTCATTAAGATATTCCAGGCTTATCTGTGCTTTCCCTGACCCAGTGAAGGAATCAGCCATTTCTGCAAAAGGCCTTGGTTCCTTTCATTATAGTGTGGCATTTAGAAATCCAGATCTGGGTGGTGTGCATGGTGGTTGCTACTGGTGTATTATTGCTCTTAGAATTTCTCAACAGAACTAGGGAGGAGGCTAGGGAATGTATATACACATATACATATATACATATGCCTATTTCTATTTCTTTGTCTATTTATTTCAATCCAACACCATGGGAGTTTTTTCTTTGTTGTTTTTTTTTTTTTGTTTGTTTGTTTGTTTGTTTTAACACCATGGGGTTTATTTTAGCCTTTTCTCTTTCATATTTGTAGTTTCCTTCTGTGATAGGGAACCTGACTCCCATTATCCTTAATATATTCACTTATTTTCTCAATGCTCCTGTATGTAACTAATTTCCCCACCCTGTGGGGCATCTCCTAGATCCCTACCCTGCTGGACAACCCAGCCACACCAGTGGAATCCTTACCCTGGCCCCACCACACACACAGTGAGCCAGCTGAATCCTCAGCCCTGGCTCTGCCAAATATACTGGCCATGCTGGCCAAAACCTTGACTTTTTAAACTTAGATGAATTATAAGCAAAAACTCAAGACAAAGTATTTCCTGAAATTTTAAAATAAGAATATTAATATTTTTAGTTATTCAGTCACATCATTTAGTTTAAATTCTTATTCACAGAAGATGATGGACCTTCTTTAAGTAAAGATTTGAAAATAATGCTATTTATAAGTAAGCTTAGCTTTTCTTTTACTTTTTTGAAATGTCGTATTAAGACACATTGAGAGAAACTATTTACCGATTAAATGAACAAGGTTGAACTAGAGGACAGCTACTTTCTTTTTTTAAAGTTTTATTGTTTTGATTGACAATAATTGTATTATTTATGGGGTACAATGTGATGTTTCAGTACATGTGTACATTGTGGGATAATCAAATCAGGCTGATTAACATATTCATTACCTCAAATATCTATCATTTCTTTGTGGTGAGAACATTTAAAATCCTCTCTTTTAGCTATTTTGAAATATACAATACATTATTATTAATAACAGTTATCGTGCTATGACTTTTTCTTCCTACCCAACTGAAACTTTGTACCCTTTGACCAACATCTCCCAATTTCCCATCCAACCTCCCCAACCCCCTGCCCACTTCTGGTAACCACCATTTATCCTCTGCTTCTACGAGTTCAACTTTTTTAAATTCCACATATAAATGAAGTCATGTGATATTCGTCTCTCTGTGCCTGGCTTATTTCATTTAATATAATGTCCTCAAGGTTCATCCATGTTGTTGTAAATGACAGAATTTCTTATTTTTTAAAGGCTGAATAGTATTCTATTGTATATATACCACATTTTAAAAATCCATTCATCTGTTGATGGACACTTAGGCTGTTTCCATACCTTGGCTATTGTAAATAATAGTGCAATGAACATGGGAGTGCAGGCATATCTTTGCAATACTGATTTTAATGCTTTGGGTGTATACCAGTAGTGGGATTGCTGGATCGTGTGGTAATTCTATTTTTAGTTTTTTGAAGAACCTCCATACTGTTTTCCAAAATGGCTGTACTAATTTATAATACCGTCAGTAGTGTGTGAGGGTTCCCTTTTCTCCACATCCTACACTCGTTATCTTTCATCTTTTTGATAATAGCCCATCTAATGGGCGTGAGGTGATATCTTATGTGGTTTTAATTTGCCTTTCTCTTATGATTAGAGATGTTGAACATTTTTACGTGTTGGCCATTTTGAGTTCCTTGTATATTTTGGATGTTAGCTACTTATGCAGTGTATGGTTTACAAATATGTTCTTTTAGTCTATGGGTTGTTTCTTCACTCTATTATAATAATTGTTTTCTTTGCTGTGCAGAAGCTTTTTAGTTTGATGCAATCCCATTTGTCTTATTTTTGCTTTCGTCGCCTGTGCTTTTGGGCTTATGTCAAAGAAATCATTGTCCAGACCGATGTCATGGGGTTTTTCCCCTGTATTTTCTTCTAGTGGTTTTATAAGTTCAAATCTTATGTTTAAGTCTTTAATCCATTTTGAGTTGATTTTTGTATAAGGGGTGAGATAGGGTCCATTTTCATTCTTCTGTGTGTGGATATATAGTTTTCCCAGCACTCAATTTATTGAAGAAATTGAGGACAGCTACTTTTTGAAGACAGCCAGAGCTTTTCTTGTGGCCTATGAAGCTCAGAATGCACTCATGGTTGAGGTGACACCTAAACAAAAAAATAAATATTATAATACTTGTCTTAAATTGGCAACCAGTCCACCTACATAAATTCCTTTCTTAGTTTGATCTAGCAATAAAAAAAATTTAATTTCTGCTAGAGGAGCTAAGAAAAAAAATAGGGAAAATTATTTTGTTTTTTCCATTTCCTGATGTATTTTATCTGTTTTTAGTTTTTGACTCTTTTCTTTGCCACTGCATTCTTATTCTCTTAGTTCACTTCCTGATGTCTGGTATTCGTGAGTATAGACAACACTTGGTTATTTTCACAAGTGGAGAAGGGCTGACTGGATAAAGCAGAATAGTAAATTATCCAAATCATGCCTGTCTTTGGAGTATATTGATTTTTGTAATATGAATATGTGCCTGCTTAATACTTGAGGTTTTAATAATGAATCTCTTAATGGTTCCAGGTTCCTCCTCTATTAGTAAAAATTTCCTTGGGCCCCACAGCAGTGTACTAGGAATAAGTAAAAATAAAAATAAATCTGACTTACAGTTTATTAGGAAGCTTGATGACAGTATAGGAATAAAGCTGCAAAATGCTGTATCTGAAGTATCATTTAAAGATGGAAAACTCTTTGCAGAGTTTGCAGGTAATAGTTGATGTCTTTCATCTTTTATATCTTCTTTAAACCCCTCCAAATTCAGCTTCCTTTTCCTTACCATAATAACTCATTCCCAAAATGAACAGCCATCGATGAGGGGCCCCAGTGAACAGCTTTTGATATTTCACTTGGGGATGCCATCTGACATTCTCAACTTCCCTTTAGGAGCTGTTGGCATCAGAGGAGTTACAATATTACCAGATTAGCACCGTGAAAGTTCCATATGTTTCCAGACATTCCTGACATTGAAATAGTGAGTGTGCCAGTTTAACCTCCCTTGATCCTGTGAGGCTACTGTCCTCAATCCAAAAGTGAGGCCACCCACGTGACAGAAGCCCTGCACTATTGAAGGAAAAAGGAAGGTAACCCCTCACTCTTAGACACAAGGAAAGTTTTTTTTTTTTAAGAAAAGATAAATTCCAGCCAAAAGAAAATTCCAACTATTATAAGAAGTATAAGGATAATGCAAAATATAAGAAGTCTTACAAGCTTTCCATGAGGAGATGTGGCCTTATGGATGTTACAAACTTCTGACAAGGAGAAGCCAAGGAGAGCTGGCAGAAAGGGTCTCTGGCACTTCATTCATTCATTCATTCATTCAATAAATATTTTGGCTAGTTTTAAAATCCTCTGCTCAGTTCTATGGTGGCTATTAGTTCACCCCAACAAAAACAATAGCCAAACGAGTAACTTAGGAGCATCTGGGAAACTTTCCAGTTTTCCTACTCATAAAATTCTTTCTGTAGTAGAAATAGATTCTCTTCCCGGGCCAATGAAAACTTTGCTTTGTAATTGAGATTTCTCCCAGCAGAGATGATGGTTAAATGGTTGGCTTAAATGTGTCATAATTCCTTTCTTTTTTTTTTTTTGTTTTTTTTTTTAAGACAGAGTCTCACTCTCTTCCCTGGGGCGAGTGCCGTGGCATCAGCCTTAGCTCACAGCAACCTCAAACTCCTGGGTTCAAGCGATCCTACTATCTCAGCCTCCCGAGTAGCTGGGACTACAGGCATGCGCCACCATGCCCGGCTAATTTTTTCTATATGTATTTTTAGCTGTCCAATTCATTTCTTTCTATTTTTGGTAGAGACGGGGTCTCGCTCTTGTTCAGGTTGGTCCCGAACTCCTCAGCTCAGAACGATCTGCCCGGCTCGGCCTCCCAGAGTGCTAGGATTACAGGCGTGAGCCACCGTGCCTGGCCCATAATTCCTTTCTTACCTGTAACTGGGCACATGATGTCAACAAAAGAGAGTTCGGGAAGATTTTCTATTAGTGTCTAGTAAACTGATGATTAGCAACATACATGAAAAATTCTAGGGAAGAGTAGGTACATAATAAAAGTTAGTTTAATGTGAATGTTTACTGAACTTAAAAGAGATGTTGTCACAGTAAACTGAAGTGAAAATGATTCACTTGTTTGACTTTAACCATTTACTTCCCTTCAAGGTCTCTTGCCACAACTCTCATACCTGGGGGATAAGTTCCAAGACTCCAGTGGATGCCTGAAATGAGGGATAGCACCAAACCCTGCATATCCTATGTTTTGTCCTATGCATATATGCCTGTGATAAAGTTTAATTTATAAATTAGACACAGTAAGAGATTAACAACAACAGTAATAAAATAGAACAATTGTAACAATATATTATAATAAAAGTTATGTGCATGTGGTCTATTTCTCCCTCTCTCTCAAAATATTTTAATGTTTTTGGACCATGGTTGTCCATGGGTAACTGAAACCATGAAAACTGAAACTGTGGATGAGGGGGCTGCTGTACAACGTGGCCAGTCCCCAAAGCTGCCTGTCTGGCTGCCTGCGGATTTTCAGTAACACCTAGGAAAAGCTTTCTTTAAACACGTCACAGCCTCCATGTGTTATGAATATCGAAATAGGGCATTACAGTTTTTAAAAAGTGATGTGGTATACTGATTAGGTTTTCTGTCATTTACTAAATTAGGCATAGTTATTAAAAAGTGATAGGGTATACTGGTTAGGTTTCCTGCCATCCAGAGACTCCCCATGGAGTGGAATACCTAAGTACAGTGTAAGACAAGAGAGGGTTCCTACCAGTATAAATTTGAGGGAGGGAAGGACTAAGAATCCTAAGTTTATCTTCTTTGATCAAAGTCCTCAGATGTCTGCGAAATTTATTTCTTTTAAAAAGCATGTTCAATACTGTAGTTTAGGTGGCTTAATATTTTAAATGCATAATTGTTATCAATTCATAGAATTGTGCATTCCTTAAGCACCCTTCATTTTCCTGAACAGTGTTGACTTACGAATAAGTTAACTCCCCATTCAAGACAAAGCACAGTTAACCACTTCCCCAGGCATGCCAAGTAGCCAAATGGCTACCGTAATGGGAAATCACTTTCAAATGGAATGGATGAAAAGGAGTAACTACATAGATGTTGAGCCCCATGTTGGAGAAATTATATTTATTGTTGATTGAAAGAGAAAATATAGTATCACATTAATAGGAAAGTTTCGTTGTGTTTTGGGCTAGATCTTCATTCCTGTCATTATTGAACACCCAGCATCTCATAGCTAAATAATGTCACTGTGATTCATTCATATGCTGACATTGTAAAATGTAGAGCATCTTTATTGTATTTTTTTTAAACCAAATTACCTGGGACACCAGTAGTTAGCCTTTTAAGGAGGGTTGGTGATGTGTTCGTTTCTATTTTCTTATACAGGCAGGTAGGAATTCTGAGTAAGTTGATATGATTAATTCAGTTAGTAAAAAAAATTTTAAATAGAACCCAGATATCGCCTATCTATTTAACATATTTTTCTGCTTTTTGATTGGGAGCACATGGTCTCCTTGCAGTGTTTGCCCACCTATGCTAGGTAAGGATTTCTGATTGCCCTCTCTGCTCCTGTTGCCCTGCGTTTGCCATCCCCCGTGTTGTTTACTTTGTATCCAGTGGATCAGGTTTAATTCAATTATGAGAGAAGGAAGAGTGAGAAACATCTTCACTCAGATATCTCTCAGGTGTCTCAACATAGCCTATCTGAATCATGGTCACCTTCTACAATTTTGCTCTTCCTCTATTGTCCCTGTCCTCATTAATGGAGCATCAGAGTCTATTAGTTGCTTATGTGAAAGACCTTGACACACCTGCCTCTTTCTCACCTCTCACATCTAGTGAGTTATCCTGTCCAGTCAGTTCTACCTATACTCTTTTTTTTTTTTTTTCAAGAGACAGATTCTCACTCTTTTGCCCAGACTGGAGTGCAATGGTGTGAGCATAGTTCACTGCAGCCTCAAACTCCTAGGCTGAAGTGATCCTCCTGCCTCAGCCTCCCTAGTAGCTAGGACTACAGGCCTGCTACCATACCCAGCTCATTTTAAAAATTTTTGTAGAGACAGGGTCCCATCGTGTTGCCCAGGCTGGTCTCAAACTCCTGGCTTCAAGCAATCTTCCAGCCTCAGCCTCCCAAAGTGCTGGGATTACAGGTGTGAGCCCAGCTTCTACCTCTACTCTTAAAGTCTGTCTTCTTTTCTGTCTCTAGACTGCTCCATCTCAACCAAAGCCCCAGTCATCCTTTCCTGGGACTGGTACGGTAGCTTCCTAACTAGTCCATCAGCAGGCAGCCAAAGGGAGCTTTCAAAAAAAGCAAATGTGATCAACACTTGAAACTTTGCCTTGAGATAAAGTCTGAAACCCCTTAGATGCCTGCAAGGCTTTGCATGTCTGGCCCCTTGCTCTCTGCTGTGGTGTAGTCGTGTGCCCTGCTTTGGACTCCTCAGACACTTGTTCCTTCCCTGCACCAGCACAGTGCACATTGTATTGGCTCTTCCCAGAGCCCCCGTTTAGTGCACGTGAGGGTGCAGTTGGGTCTGCTGTTTATTCCTCTGCCTGTGGCTGCCAGCCAATGCTTGGAACATGGGTGCCAGTAATGATTGGTTGAACAAACAGATGAATACAAATAAAATTAAAGACATCAATGATATTTAAAGTTAATATTTTTCCACAAGGCATGCCTTAATATATAATAGAAATGTGTTTCGAAAAAACAAGCATTACCTTAAAAATGTATATATAAAAAACAAATTTTTTCTCCGTTGCAAAAAAAAAAAAAGAAGAAAGGTAAAAGGTAAAATAATTTAATCTGGCATCTCCTGATCACTTTTTCTGGTTAACTACCTTTTATTGCTGCTCACATGAAGAGATGTTGCACTAGGAGGAGAAAACCAAGAGATGAACTCAGGAAGTCAGTAAAACCACCACCAGTGGCCCTACCTAGCTTCTATGTCCTGTGGAAAACCTAAACATTTTCATTGAGGGCTTTGGCTTTAGAGGGCCCTATGCTTTCCAGACATGCTGCCAAGCTGGATCACCGTTCACCGTGCTAACAGCAGGAACCCTTGCTGTGATGTTCAGCAGAAACGTAGCACAGGGGCTGCACACTGGACAATGGGACCTGCCTGGAAGAAAGATGTTTCCTGCCATTCTGATGACTTACAGTCATCGCTCATAATAAAAATGGGACTTAGTGTTATTGTGCTGTTACCATGCACCAGTGGTGTGCTGAGCACTTTAGGTGACTGTCTCATTTCTTGTAACAATCCTGCGAGGGAGGTGTTATTGTCATCCCACTTTTCAGATGACGAAAGTGAGGCACAGAGAGATTAGATAACTTACACATGATTTTAGAGCTAGTTAGTGCTGATCTGCAGTCAAATTCCAGAGCCCACTTGTGTAATCAATACACCCTTTCCTCTGCTGTCAGTGGGCCTGGCAATCCCCATATGCTACATTGGTGGGCTGTGGTGGTGCTTCTCAAGTGTTCTCTTCCAGGTTGTGAATTCTAGGCTTCAATATGTTAATAAAAGGTCAAAATAAAGCACCCGTTCGAAATCATCTCAAGACAGTGTAAACCAAGAAGTGTCT
This sequence comes from Indri indri, assembly GCA_004363605.1. NCBI lineage: Eukaryota > Metazoa > Chordata > Mammalia > Primates > Indriidae > Indri > Indri indri. The sequence goes on from RJWJ010001928.1 coordinate 85,839, forward strand.
ATGTGAGATGGTATAATCACATAAATAATTCAAATGTCAAGCAGCATAATTTTTAGAAAGTCTCCTTTGAACCCTCCCACTCCTAAAGCTAGATTAGTAGCCTTTTCTAAGCTTCCATGGCATTCTTTGTGTCTTTGTTATTGCCTTAAATCTTTTCTGAAACAGCATGAGTGGGTAAGTGAGTGAGAATGAGTGTGAGTGTGTATGTGTGTGTGTGTGAGAGAGAGAGAGAGAGAGAGAGAGAGAGAGAGACAGAGACAGAGACAGAGACAGAGAGGGGAAAATGAGAACAAGAAGAGAATGATAAGTAAAAAATACCTAATTTTTAAACCCTCTATCATTGTGCTTAATCTGCAGTCAAATTCATGGCATTGTCTGTTTATGTAAACTTTTGAATACAAAATAATACCGTATCTTATTCTTCTCAAGCTCTTGGCATGGTGCCTGGCACATGGGCACTTACTAGTTACTCAGATGTTTATGCATGCACACAATCAGTAACTAGCAGAGCCAGGATTCAAACCCATGGCTCCAGGGCTGTGTGACTCTAAAGCTCATAATCTTTCCAACACATGGTCCCTACCCATCTCAGCAATGTACAGTCTAACAAAGGAGATAAAACTAATTGACTCCATCACATCGAGACCATGATTTTGCCAAAAGAAGCAGAAACAAGATGCTTTCACTTTCAGGAAAGATTCTCATCTAAGAACTTGGAGGGTACACTGAACCTTATTAAAAGTTGGCAGTAACCTAATGAACATTGCAAAAGCTAGGGTGCATCAGTGAAGAAAGGGGTCAAAGTTTTGTGTACTTTGAAAATAAAACTCTGCAATATAGGCTGTCCTTTTGAAGTGAGCCAGTATCAGTTAAAAAACCCACACCCAGGAAACAGAAACTCTCATACATTGTAGGCGAAAGTATAAATTGGCACAATCTCTTTGGAGAATAATTTGGCAATAATTAATAAATTTAAATTGCACATACCCTTTGAACCAGAAATTTCAATTCTAAAAGTATGTTCTACAGGTTTACATACACATATACGCAAAGAAATGTATACCATGTATTTATACTTGTATTTTTCATAGTAATAAAAGATTGGTAACAACATAAATGTCCAATAATGACTGATTAAATATATTATTGTATATTCACCCATGAAATGGAATACTATGTAGGCATAAAAAATTAGGCTTTTCTCTTGTCTACTTACATGAGAATTTTGCCACAATAAATATTTTAATTAGAGAAAAAAATTGCCATTCATGTTAAAAACTGTACGTATCCCTATGTTTGTGTATGCATAAACTATTTCTAGAAGAATTCACAGGAAACCAGCACAGCGGTTGCCTCTGAGGAGGGAAGCTATGTGAAAGATTGAGAGAAGCACTTTTTACTATCTATTCATTTATGTCTTTTGAGTCTTTTACTAAGAGTCTATCTTGCCTGTTCAAAATTAATAAATTAATGAATATTTAATCTCACTATATAAGGAGGCTTGGAAGTTGGATTTTTATTAGCAACTTTCAATTTTGATATAATTTCAAATTTACAGAAAAGTTGCAAGAATACTACAAGAAACCCCCTTTTATTCTTTACCAATTGTCTACAGTTTGCTCTGTTTGGTTCTCAGTTTCTCTTTGTTTATATTTTCATATATGCATGTAATTCTGTTTTTTAAACCATTCGAGAGTAAATCGGAAACATCATGGTCCTTTACCGTAAATAATTCAAGGCGTCTTTCTTAAGAACAAGGACATTTTCTTATACAACCACAGTACAATTATCAAAATCAAGAAATGTAACATTGACACAATTCTAGTATATAATTCATAGCTCATGTTCAGATTTTGTCTTTGCCCTATAATATCCTTCATAGTAATTTTCCCCCAGTCTAGGATTCAGACTGGGGGGGTGCTTTGCATTTAGTTGTCATGTCTCTTTAATTTCCTATAATCTGAAATGTCAGTTAGCCTTTCTTTGTTTTCTTGCTTGTGCCCATTTCCAGTTATTTTGTAGAACGTCCTTCAGTTTAGGTTGTCTTATGTTCCTTCTGATTAGATTCAGGTCACGTGTATTTGGCAGGGTACCACAGAAGTGATGGTTGTGTCTCTCTCACTGCATGCCATCAGGAGGCACTGTCGTAGTCTGGGCTCCCGGCCTCATGGTTACAGGAGATAAGGCCTCCTTCAGGCACACCTAAAAGCTTTCAGGTCATTTATGCAGCCCTTGATCTGGGAGTTCAAATCCCAGAGCTGATCCTTTTCTTTCACTGCTTTGTCCAACGACATTAGGAGCAACCAGCTAACCTCATTATATTCATTAGATTTCCAGAAACGTTCAGAAGTACCATATGCACAGTCACCTAGTTCCTTGCTTCTTACAAGTGGTTGATTAGAAGTGTGCAATGCAGATAATTTGCACGTCTCTGTTGCCAGATCACACCGCATTGACTATCAGTGCTGTCTTTACTACTGGAAAGTCATTAGCTCCTTCAGTCAGATTAGAGAGCCAGTTCTGTAAACCCCAGAACGAATTCAGAAAACTCATCTTTAAAATTCTATTCCGCCAGAACTGCTCTCAGTACCAAAATCTTTATTAGTCTAGGTTCTCAAGAGAAACAGAACCACTCTCCAATTCTACATAGAGATACAGGTAAATACAGAGATATAGATATAAAGAGATTTACTATAAGGCATTGGCTCAAGTGATTGTAGAGGCTGGAAAGTCCAAGACCTGCAGTTGGAAGCTGGAGACCCAGGGGAGACATTGGCACAGCTGCAGGCTGAGTCCAAAGGCACGAGATCCAGCAGTGCTCTTCGTGTAAATTCCAGTCCAAGTCCCAGTCCAGGGGCAGGAGAGGGCTCATGTCCCGGCCCAGAGTCAAGCAGAGGGAGAGAATTCTTTCTTACTTAGCCTTTTATTCTACTTAGGGCCTTCAATAGATTGGATCGTGGCCACTCACCCTGAGGAGGGCAATCTGCGTTACTCAGTCTACCAATTCAAATATTACTATCATCCCAAAACACCTTCCCAGACACACCCAGACATAGTTTTTAATCAAATATGTGGTCATGCTGTGGCCCAGTCAAGCTGACACATGAAATTAACCATCACAGGCACTTATCTCAGTTTGTTCTAATATTGGCGATACTAACTTGGAGCCCTTGGTTTAAGTGGTCACAAGGTTTGTCTACTGTAAAGTTATCTTTCCCTTTGTAATTAATAAGTAATTTTGGGGAGATGCTTTGAAGCTATGTAGATATCCTATTTCTTGTCAGACTTTCAACTACCGGTTTTAGTATTCATTGATAATTTTTCAACTGATGTCATTCTTTCTGTATTTATTCATTGACATTCTACCCTAAGGGAGAGCTTTTCCTTCTCTCTTCTTCATTTCTTTCTTTCTTTATTTATTTCAGTATGGACTCATAGATTCTTATTTTTTTCAGTGGATTATAATCTGCTACTGACATTATTTTAATGTTCATGTGGTCTGACATGGGTCCCAGTGGAAGCCCATTCAATCTGGCTTCTGTGTCCTTTTGACATTCTTTGAGCACTTTCCTACTTTCTGTCTCAGCAGGATATTCCAGCCTCATCTCGTGCTTTCCCAAGGAGCTCTGAGTCCTTTTAGTTAAGAAGAATGGTATATACAAGCTATCATCTGGATGTTACTGCTTCCCTAAGTGGACAGAGCTAGAAAACGTGTGTGCGTTTATGTCTCTTCCTCTCCCTCCCTCTCCCCTCTCTTTGCCCCCATATACCGTGAGTTTGTATTGATACTTCCAATTCCAGTTCAACCCACATATTTTGTAACCTTCTTCTCCAGCAGTGAAAAACATATCTCAGAGGTTGAGTTGGAATAGGCACTATTTAATTTTATTTTTCTGGAATAAAAATAAAATATAAATTTATATTTATACCATGTGAAGTTACCCACATAAAAAGAAGAATATTTTCTGTCAGGATATGCAGATATGGTCCATATTTTAAAAACTAGGTGACATCTTGCTGTATTTTATCTGCCACCCCCATTCCATTTCTGAAAGTCGTAAGGGTCACACACACACAAAAGAAGAAAAAGTGAAACTAACTACAAAAATAGGAAAAAAAAAATGATAACAATGGCAGGTGATTTAAGGTTTTCCACACCTGATAGCCTGAATTTTATCTATAACGTGCAAAACCATTTTCTGAGAGAGTGGAGGTGGACTCAAGGGACTCATTCATTCATTCATTCATTTTTTTCATTCTTCAAATGTTTAATCATTTACTAAGTGCCATGCCCTGTATTGCATGCTGACAATAAAACAATGAATAAGATTGATATGCTCTCTATTCCCCTGGAGACAGACAATAAACAAGTAAACAAAAAACTACTTGTGATAATTACTGCAAAGGAAACAAACATGTGTGGGATGATGGGGGATGGGAGGAATTGAGATGGGCAAAGAACTTGTATTCCAGCCCAGTGGTCAGAGAGGTGGCATGGGATGAGCCAACATTTGGGTGTCAGAGTGGCTCAAGATTGAGGCTTTCTATTGAAAAGATTTAAGGCTAGGAATGTACGGTAAGATTTATATTTTAAGATCACACTTTCTAATGTATGGAGAATGGATTGAAAGGGGGTTGAGGGTGGTATGAGCAGACTAATTAACTGTTGCCAGGCACGGTGGCTCACGCCTGTAATCCCAGCACTTTGGAAGGCTGAGGTGGCAGGATTGTCTGAGGCCAGGAGTTTGAGACCAGCCTGGGCAACATAGCCTCCATTTCTACAAAAAATAAAAAAAGTTAGCCGGGTATGGTGACATATGCCTATAGTCCCAGCTGCTTGGGAGGCTGAGGCAGGAGTATAGCTTGGGCCCAGGAGTTCAAGGTTACAGTAAGCTGTGATGACACCACTGACCACTGTACTCCACCCTGGGCAACAGAGCAAGACCCTGTCTCTTAAAAAAAAAATATATATATATATATATATGTTTTTGCTAACACTGTTCACTGGCAAAACTCTTGATGTATGAGTGAAGATATATATCTTATTATTGATTTGATCTCCATTTCTTTAACTGTAAGGAAGAATGAGACGTATTTTCATGGAATTTATTTTGGTGTAACCGGTTGTATTCCTGGGGTTGCTGTAACAAATCACCACAAACTGGGGAGCTTAAAACAAAGAAATTTGTTGTCTTACAGTTCTAAGGGCTAAGAAGTCCAAATTTAAAGTGTCAGCAGAGCCGTGCTCCCCCTGAAACCTGTGGAAGAGAAATCCTTCCTTGCCTCTTCCAGGGGCTGATGGCGGTCACCAGTCCTTGGTGTTCCTTGGCTCATAGCCGCGTTCCTCCCGTTTCTCCCTGTCTTCCTGTATTGTTCTCCTTCTGTCGGTATATGGTATTTTCCTCTTTTTATTATGACACCAGTCATGTTGGATGAGTATATGGATATGACGGATATCCATATAATAAAGGATAAGGGTATAATATGGATATTATTACAATTTCATTTTGCTTTTCTCTACCTTTTTTTCTTGACTCTATTTTCAGCAGTGTCTGTTCTCCTCTTTGTGTCTTTTAATGTGATCTTCATTGCCGTGTTTTTTTTTTCCTTCTGTTTTTTTCTTCGGCTCTACCAGCCTATGTCTTTAAAAAAAATGATTTTAAATAGATTTTTCTTTTTTTTAAGCTGTTTTCTTTGATATCTTGTTTCAGAGGGCTATATTTTCTTTACATTCTTTGCTTTCATACATAAATATTTTTTCATAATTTTTCCGCTTTATGACATACTTCTTTTTGGGGGGGTATTCTTGATCTGCCTTTTGTCTATCAGATTCTTTACCTACTTTTTTCTTGTAACATCTTATCATGGGCCGCATTCTGGTTCACTTCTCATTACTGTCATCTTTGAATAGGTGTAATTAACTGCCGGGGCAGTTAGCTACTGAACGAACGTGCGCTGAGTTTGGCGGTCTGCTCATCCTTCATTTTCTCCCCAGTGCGCGATCCTGAACTGGCAGGAAGCCTGCCTGACTAGCAAGCAAGGCCCCGAGACATGTGTGCCTGAGACTCCTGGGGGGTCTGTTAGCATTGCCTCTTTCATTGATCAAGATTATCTGCTGCAGAGCAGTTGCACCTACTTTTTCTCTTTTACTTCACCACTCTGACAGCCTGCTTTTTGAAAAAATGTAATTCGTACTCATTTCTGCATTTAACCCCACCTTGCAGCTAGCTGAAGTGTCAAATGGAACTAATTTTGTTCCAAAGCCACCTGCATGCAGAGACCTTGCCATTCTTAGCAAAAGATTTTTGGTTTGGCTACTCAGGAACTGCGACCTACTTTTGGAGTACTCTGCTCCAGTGCCAGAGATTTGCAGAGGCGTATGCTCTTAGCCACCTTCAGCTAGGTCTAGTTTCCATAGCATTGCACAATCTTTCTTCAGAGAGTGTGCTTCAGAGTTGTCACTAGTTTTTTGTTTCACAGTAGGTGATGTCTTTTTTCCTGTTTTTGTTTTGTTGTTCTCCCTGTTGATTTTCGGGGGGTAGAATAGAGCCAGGCATTATTCTCCTTAAATGGGAGTCCCTTGGATGGTATTTGAAGTTGATAATGGACTCAGCCCTAGAGAACTTGAAAATTTAGAGATCAGGAGAAAATGAGACTGAGAAGGGAAAACCAGAGAAGTAGGAGGAAGACCAGAGAATGTGGCTGCACAGAAGCCAAGAAAAGAATGTGTTGAGGGAATGGGAGTCAGTGTCAGATGCTGCTGAGAAACTAGGTAAGATGAGGACAGAAAATCAACTGATGAATTTAGCAGTTTCATTGGGAACTTACTTTGGCAAGTTTGATCAAGATTTATGGAAGTGCAGAAGTGGAAACCAGACAGGAGTTGGTTGAGGAGATAATAAAAGGGAAAATGGCATGTGTAGAGGGACATCTCCTGAGAAATATGAATGTTCATAGCAAATGAAGATTTCATTTGCGTTGCAAAGGGAAGGAAGACAGGCTCAGTGTGATTAAGCAAGACCTATTCAGAAAGTATATGTTCCTCATGAAATAAATGAGTAATACTTATATATGAATAAAGATTTTATTAAATACAGTACCTAGTAGACCATTCACGGGGAACTTCCTCCTCATTATAATTGATTCCGTGTATTTCACAAAGCCAACCAAGAGTAACACTGAATTCTGTCAGTGGGTGAATCTAACTTAGAAGCGTCAAGAGTACGTTTGAAATATAGTCATCTGAAATAAATTCCTTTTTCTCTTCAGCCTAGCTCAAAGTTAAATGTCTTTTTGTCCTTTCTGTTCAGTAAGTTTCAAATTGAAATAACTCGAGTTTCTCTTTCCTCATTTTTCCTGTCACTCCCTCATTGAGCACATTATCGGCCTCTTTATCTTGTTTCCAGACACATCCAACTTAAATCTCCTCAGCCTGGTTTTCAAAACCCATCATATCGTATGAAATCTGAGTCCATCGTACTTTCCCAACTGCTCCCCACTTTCCCTAACACGAGCTCTCTGCTCTAGCTGGGCCAGCCACCGTGAGGTTCTGCACACCCCACCCCTCCCTGCGGTGTCTCATGCATCTCTGGAGGGCTGTGCATGTCGTCCGCCCATGGCTGATCTGAAGGAGCCACTTACATCTTGACTTCCCATTGTAGATGGTCTTATATGTAAGTGACATGCACAAATTTACAAAACTACATTTTTTTAACAACATAATGTTTCAGAATTCATGTACAATGAACTGTTGTTCTCCAAAGGCATTGCGTTTATATATTCTTCATTGCTACTCATTAATTGAAAACTTTTTAAAACCTATTTGTTTTATTTAGAAGCCAATGAAAATATCTGGCCCTTTCAATAAATATTTTTGAGCTCCTTAGGGAAATTAAGTTTTAAAAAATCAGCAGCTATTAAGCTATTTTAACCATTTGGGAAGTTCTAAAGGGGAAAAAAGTAAACAGAGCAAAGACTATAAAACTGGTGTTGGAGATAGGGTATCAGGAATGACTTCACAGAGGAGCTGGTGCTTAGGCTTTTGGAGAATGAGTGGTAATCTGGCTAGCACCGGGGGGAAGAATGGATGGGGAAAAGGTATTCCAGGCAGAATGAATCTCATGGGCAAAACCATGAAGGCATGGAGCCCTTGGGAACCGTCAATAGCTCATTAATGTGAGAGCAAGAGTCACAGAGACAGAGATGCAGAAAGGTTTGGTGGGCGGAAGTGGCATTGGTAGATAGGGGTCGAGCAAAGAGAAGCCTGGAGGCCAGACCCTGTATACCTTGTTTGTACATTACTCTTAGGGTTCCTCATTCAAAGGGGTGTGTTGTGATAATCCTTGCCACTGTAGTACATACTTTTGTTATCTTCACTATCATACTATGTTGTTATTATTTATTTACAATACATATTTATTTGCAATACTTCCCTGTTCTTTTCTCCCTTTAAAAAATGTCAGGGTTAGGCCCAGGGTCTGACACAAAATGGATATTGAATAAATATTTGAAAATGAATTATGAAAGTTTGTCGTAAAAGGTTTGCACACAGAGGTCATAGAAACACCTTCCTTGGTCTGGTGTAAGAGGAGGTGTCACCCCATTTGTCATCAAGGATAATCACTGCAGTTCCTTTTGGGAGACAAACAGCGCAGGTGCCTACATTACCTTCGTGCTTAATTTACAAAGCAAATGGAAACCTTGAGTTGATGTTAAAGTGTATACTGGCCCCATCTAGTGGTGATCTTAAGACCTAACCAAATTGAAAGTTTCATATTTGATAACCAAACTTAGAATTTGAAATAAAGTAAGCTTCTGATGTTTTGTAACTTGCTGAAGCATTGCATTTATTATCATATTTCATTGAACCTTTGCCACTATCTCCAAGTTAATAGTTATGCATTCAATTATTTTAGAAATACGTGTATTTTAGTTGTATTTTACAAACATGGTGCCTAGAGGTTTTGATAAACAAAATATTTAATATTTTACTTGAAATAAAATGGAATTTTGGATAAAAATGATCTATTAGTGGTTCTAAAAATTACCCATTGAGAAAGAAAATACATTATTGAAGAAACCTGGAAACAGAACAATATTTTAATCTCATACATTATTTGCTGTGTCTCTTAGTCACAGAGTTCCAGGCTGATGAAGACATTTTTTTCTAATGTCCTTCTGTGCCTTTTCTTATGTCTTCCTATTTGGACAGCGTTTTTTAAAACTAAAGAATCTTATTCTTTTAATTTTTTTCCTTGGAGGTACCTGTTGAGCATGTACTGCAAATTTGCAGGTCAAGCCAGAAAGACTTAGGTGAATCTTAGCTTTTTATCATTTTTGTGGGTCTTCGAACATGTGTTATGTAGACACTTTGCTTGTGACTTGCAGTTGGCTGACGGCTGAGGCAGGGATCAGATTATGGTCACTGAATTCATTCCTCACGTGTAGGGGTTGTTGTGATCTCAGTAGCAATTAATAAAATAAAAACATTTATTAAAAATCTCCTTCATGTATAACATAATCGGAAGCATAAGATTAACTGCCTTTTTTTTAAAAAGTACTTACCCAATGCTAGAGGGATAGAGGGGTGCAGTTATCACCATTTTACAGGTGAAGAAGCTGAAACATGTGGACAGTAAGTAGCTTTCACAGGTCTCACTGCTATTAAGTTTGCAGTGTGAGCATTCAGATCCAGATGTGAAGGACTCCAAATCAGTGCTCTTACCTGCCATATAAACTTTCTAACAATTGAGAGGATGCATAGAAAGCTACGATAGAAAAATACACAGAGGCTGGGCACAGTGGCTCACGCCTGTAATCCTAGCACTCTGGGAGGCTGAGGCAGGTGGATCGCTCAAGGTCAGGAGTTCGAGACCAGCCTGAGCAAGAGTGAGACCCCCGTCTCTACTAAAAAAAATAGAAAGAAATGATCTGGACAACTAAAAATACACATATATATATATAAATTAGCCGGGCATGGTGGTGCATGCCTGTTATCCCAGCTACTTGGGAGGCTGAGGCAGGAGGATCGCTTGAGCCCAGGAGTTTGAGGTTGCCGTGAGCTAGGCTGATGCCATGGCACTCTAACCCAGGCAACAGAGCAAGACTCTGTCTCAAAAAAAAAAAAAAAAAAAAAGAAAAATACACAGAAAACCTTAAAGGGGTTAATAACTCTTATTTAAATACATACTAACTACTTGATAAAAATCTTGGTTTTAGTTTATTATTGACATTATCAGCTTCTGTTTGTTTCCATTCCTAATTATAGCTGACAGCCTTCATTCCAGCCTTAAATTCCCAGGAAGTTTAAAATTCTTGCCTGTTGGTCCCAAATGCTTAGTTCCTTCTCCTGCCCCACTGGCCATGCAGCAAGTGTGCTTGGAGATGTGCTGTCTTTGGACCAGCATTTTGCCAGTCTGGGTACTTCCTTGTTCAGCTCTTGGAAACGAGATATCCCTGTGCTTCTTGGCAGGTGCAGCATGTTGGTGGCAACTGTTTGTTGTGTAGAAGCATCTAAGCCCTGGGACACATATGTTTATATGTGTGGATTACTGTGTAAATAGTGGATATATGTGGGTTTTCTAAATTTTCTGTTTTAAATGTTATATTTTTTAATTTTTTCTTTGGAAACATAAGTACATAAATGTGCATGATTTGCAGTCATATCATATATACTGGGGCTTTTTACTCTTTTTTCTGTGTCCCGTGGCCTCCTCTCACCTGCCTCATTTCCCTCCATCCACATCACCCTGCTATGTGTATAAAAAGATGCATAAAACATAACATGTATTCTTACATGTTTTCCATGTGTACGTATTCATTTATAAAATATGTCCATTTGCAGATATACATACAAATGCATATATGGGGTAGATTTTTTAACCTTTGTTTTATGGGGGAAAGGTGGTATTGTATTGGGTATACTTAAAAAATGCACATACCTTTCAACCAGTTATCTCATTCCTAAGAATCTATCCCACAGAAATAAAAGCATCAATGTGTAATATTATGTATCAAGAGTGTTTCTTGCAGTATTATGGAATCATTGAGTAAATAATGATGTAGGTACATAATGGGATTTTAGGCAGTCATTAAAAAAATAAATTTGATTTATACCAGAAGTGTCTCCTCTCCCATTCTCTCTGCTACGAGTTCAATTGTTTTTATTCATTTACTGACATTTTAGTGATATTTCAAGAGGAAGAAGAAATCAATGTACGTGAACGGTCCTCTTCGTAATTGAAAATCTAAGTAGATTTCAAGACCTGCGTTAACTTCTGTTTCTTTTCCTCCTTACAGCTCTGATGTTGTCTTCAACTATTTTTAGTTTTTCGCTCTTCTTACCTTTCTGTATTTTGGAGACAGGAAACCCCCAGCCTCCAACAAGTTGCGTTCTTCCTTCTTTTCCTGGCTTTGAACCCCTGTTGATCTTTTCTACCATCTGCATCGGAAGGGGCACAGCCTCAAACATCGTCTCTGGAAGTTGACTCAGAACCAGTGAAATGTCAGTTCAGAAATTGTCCCTGGGGTAGTTGGACTTGCTTGGAAATAAGAGACTCATAGGAAAGAAATAGCATTTCTCTATAACCACAGCTACTTGCTCCTTTTGCTCCTGTACAGATTTGAAAAGGGACGCATCTACACGTTCATTGGAGAAGTTGTCGTTTCTGTGAATCCTTACAAGTTGTTGAACATCTATGGAAGAGACACAATCGAACAGTATAAGGGACGTGAGCTGTATGAGAGACCCCCCCATCTCTTTGCTATCGCTGATGCTGCTTACAAGGCTATGAAGAGGCGATCAAAAGACACTTGTATTGTGATATCAGGTATTTGGAGGGGGTCCCCTGTATTTCCAAGGTCAGTGTGTTTAACTTATTTGGTACTCAAGGATCCAAACAATTGATTAAGCCTTTTTTTAAGGTTGGAAACCTGAGCAGTTTTATAGGAGAGAAAAAAGTAGTGAACATTAAATGCCAAATTATTAAAATAATTTCTGATTACCCTCTAGTGTTGGTTCATTTACAAATATGTCTTACACTTGGATGACTCCTGGCCAGTTTGTAGACTAAGCAGACATAGAAAATGCTTTCTCCTATCTCAAACACATAAAAGTATTAGATGAAACATAACAAAAATTATTTTAAAAAATAGCAGAGTGAAAGCAAGAAAATTAAATACTGAGGTGCCAAAAATGAAGAAAGAACACAAAATCAGACTGGTGCATTGGAGCTAGTGTTGCAGGGCCTACAGGTGCGTGGGGGCCAGAGATAGGCGTTCAGAGCTAAGGGCTCAAGCTTTAAAGCCCAGAGGAGGGTAATAGGCTACAGACCCTGTGCACCTGAGAACTGGGGCTGAACTGTCTACGTAAAGTTGAGACCTTCAGGGAATCTCATGTAGTGAAATGGGACAAGAATGCCCACTGACCCAGGATGGCTGCTCCCAAACTGTGGAAATTTCTTTTGGTGCTAATGATACTTCACATTTGCATTAGTGGTTTTATGCTTTTAAAAACGCTTTTATGATCATTATTCCATTTGGGTTATCAAAACAACCGAGTGGTATGTAGAGCACTTGTTTTTCTACTTTATAGATAAGAATATTAAAGGTCAGAGGAATTAAGTAACTTTGCTTAGTGTTGGAGTTAGAGAAGTATATCCTAGGGCTACATTTTATTGAGACAAATTACAAGAACAATATTTCCAGGTTTTAAAAGGGGAGAAAGAAAGCAATTATATGCACATGTGAAGTAAAAGGAAAAATCTCATCCTTTTGAATATCTCATTCCCCCCAAATTCCAGTGGTAACAGCTGTTAACAGTTTAGTGTTTATCCTTTTATACATCTTCTCTGCAAGTGTAAATGCATGTGTAATTACATTACAAACGTATAATTATGTTATATAATATATTAAGCTTGCTATTATATAGCTTGTTTTTCTATTTAACCATATTTAGTGGACATCTTTTCATTAAGATACTTAGAGAGCTAGTGCATTCTCTTTAACAATTATGTATGTTCCATTAAGTAATGAAATCATGATTTATTTACACAATTCTCTACTGATGGGTATATATTATTTCCAGCTATGACATACAGTGTAAACTATAGAAATATTTTTAAAACCTTTGAAGATTGTTGTTATTATTATTCATGTTAGTATTTTTTAGTATTTCCTTAGGAGCAATTTCTATGTGTGGAATTTTGGGGTCAGAAAGAATAAACATTTAAAAATTTTGATAGATACTTCTAAATTGCTCCCTTCCTCCCACCAATTATACCAATTGTCAATCTTTTTCTATGATACCTTGTGGCTGGAGTTTGCTGTTGTTTTCACTAAAGTTTCTCCAAAATTTTAAAAGAATTATTTTATCCCCTTTAAGATTAAAAGAAATTCTACTATAGAAAATAAGGTTATATGACCTTAGCTGTATCCACTGTTTGCATCACTATCTTATTTCTTTTCTGCTAGACTTGTGAGTCACTGCCAAGTATTAAAACTTCAGCCTTAGTTTATCATATTTTATCTCCTGCTAGTTTTTTTCTGAGTAAATCTTGATTTGTAGTTCACTCATTATTTTACTTCTATAATAGTTTTATGTTTTTCAACATATTCAGATCTGTTAGAACCAGTACTATATCAAAGCAGGATGAAATAACTCAAAAAAGCAAAATATCTTAATGCAACATGAGGAATTTTAAAGGAATAAGCAACATCAAAATTCTAAATTATTCTATTAAAAATTAGTTTACTCTCGATTTAAATTATAGCATTAATCCCTGCACAATTTTTATCCCCAGGAGAAAGTGGAGCTGGTAAAACAGAAGCCAGTAAGTACATTATGCAGTATATTGCAGCCATCACCAACCCTGGTCAGAGAGCAGAGGTTGAAAGGTAAGAGCAATCTAATAATGGGGAGAAATTCTGACTGGAGCTTCATTCTCTCTTTTTTTTTTTTAAGAGACAAGGTCTCCACTCTGTCACCCAGCCTGGAGTGCAGCGATATGATCATAGCTCACTGTAACCTCTAACTCCTGGGCTCAAGTGATCCTCTGACTTCAGCCTCCCGAGTAGCTGGGACTACAGGCACACACCACCATGCCTGGCTAATATTTTTTTATTTTTTGTAGAGATGGGGTCTTGCTATATTGCCCAGGCTAGTCTCAAACTCCTGGTGTCAAATGATACACCCACCTCAGCCTCCCAAAGCGCTGGGATTACAAATGTGAGCCACCATCATAGCCATCTTCTGAATAGACATGGCTAGGCCTAAACTCTGATATGCGTCGAGCATTTTGATGATTAAACTACTCTGATTATCTTATTGCATATTGTCTCTGTACTTTATGTCACTATATCTATTTCTAGATTTGTTTTTAATAGAAAAATACTACTATGGGAATCTTTGCCTAATTATAAGACAAAAAAATTACTCTGAAACGGGTGAAAGTGTCCCCATTCTGGTTTATAACTGCTGCCTTAGATATGGCCAGCAGAGCCATTTTAATTCACACTGGTGGGTTTTATTGTTCAAGCTCTCACATGTTCTTTACTCTTTCTAACACACCGAGTGAAGCGGGGCTCTGGAAAGCAGACCCATACCTTCCTTCCCATCATCATTACAACCAGAACCTACTGATACTGCAAGTTCTAAAAAGATTCATTTTCTAAAAGGGTTTCATGCCATGCTATGCTGCTGCTCACAATATGGTGTGCAAGGAAGCTGGTCTGTACTGTCCAGGGCCCAGCACTTAGGACAGTGCTGGCACATGGTATTTGCTTAATAAATATGTAAGGAATGAATGGATGGGTTTAAAAAACATGTGGCTATCAAGCAATATGGCTTGACTTTCTTATGCAGTGTGGCTTTTTTGAAGAGAAAAAAAGTATTTTCCTAATTGGCTACTTTGAAGCTTGGTATTAATTTACTGAAGAGTCATACCTCATCTACACATGACAACCTTCAGTTTTATAAATAGACAGGATGCTGGGTCGATGTGAATGAAGAGAGTTTAGACTCTGCTACCCTACGTGGACTTTCTAATTTTCACCATAATTGGACTGGATTGTGAGGGCAAAAGAGGCATTTTTCTTGATTGTAACATATCCCTGCTTCTGACTCTGACTTTACCATCTGACTTGATAAGGACAAGGGTATGAGTAGTTTTCCTTAGAAGCTCAGGAGAGTAACTAGCTGAGAAGTAAATTATTTTATTTCTAGTAGAGTAAGGTGTATGTAAATTTACTCATCTTTCTCAAGCATATCTTACCATAAGCAGTTCTCTTCCCCACCCCATACATGATTTTTTTTTAAGAGTCAGGGGTCTCCCTCTGTCATGAGAGTGTAGTGCAGCGGCGTGATCACGTATAGCTCACTGTAACCGCCAACTCCGGGGCTCAAGCGATCCTCCAGCTTCAGTGCCACCCCTCGCCCCGCCACCCCTGAGTAGCTGGAATTACAGGCATGTGCCACCGCACGTGCCCTACTTTCTCTCCAGATATTTAAGCATTTACACTAACACACGTATGTGTACACTCACATGTACACACACAAACACACACAAGGATCCTGCAATGCTTATTATTTGGGAACTTGATTAACTTCATTAATATATTCTAGACATCTTTCCATGTCAGTACATGTTGATGTACCTCTTTCTTTTTAGCACCTGTATAGTGTTTCATTATATTGGGAAACAAAAATTTATTTTTATCTATCCACATTGGCGGACATTTGTTTGTATTTTGTTGATATTGCAAACAATGCTGCAGTCAGCATTTTTGTATAAATGTTTGCATGTGTTGTAGCAAACTCCAGTTTTTTAAAAGTCCTAGTCTCTAAAACTTTTACTAATGACTTTCATTTATCTGTGTTAAAAGAGTGAAGAATATGTTGCTTAAGTCCAACTGTGTTTTGGAAGCTTTTGGAAATGCCAAAACCAACCGTAATGACAACTCTAGCAGGTTTGGAAAATACATGGATATCAACTTTGATTTCAAGGGCGACCCTATTGGTGGACACATCAGTAACTACTTATTGGAGAAGGTAAAATGTGCTTAATTTCTGAGGGTAATGTTTATAAGTACTGACTGTTTTAAAAAATTATATTTATAGAATTTTTTTATTGCTTCAAAGTAGCCTTAATCCTATTCTGCCTCCTTGATTCGCTTTCTATGATAAGATATTCGCCTCTTGTGTTCTTGTATTAGCACTTACAATATCAAGTTGGAAAAACTTATAGGTACAGATTTAGGTATACGTGTGTGTGCAGGGGGCACTGGTGTGAGTGTGTGCCAACTTCTGGGTAAGGTTTAACCAAAAACTAATCTCGGACTAATCAGTTCCCATCTTTTTATACATCACCATCTTTAATACATTTTAATTTTAATTTGATATCTCATTTTCCTCTAGTTTCTATTTGTTCACTGCTCCATAGTAACATATATGTATTTTATAATCTGACGTCCTAATCATAAAGCATACTGTGTTTGGTCAGTGAAAATTTAGAATGTGTTTTTGTCTGCCTATGTGAATGTTAAGCCCAATTTATAGAAGGTTCCAATTGAAACTTTCCTCTTGGGACCGCCAGAGAGGTTGTGTCCTAACTCATCTTGATTATCACGGGGCATGACTGCAAGAGAGCACATAGAGTTCATCCACCTGATTATTACGGTTAAGCTTGTACTTTGCAGAGTTAAATCTTCACCTTGAATCGTACTCACATCTAAGCTGACATCCGTTCTCAGTTAAGGGTTTCCCACCCCAATTATGCTATAGTGCCCTTTATGGCAGTATAATGCAGCATAATCTTTATTTTCGTTTGTTATATTGAAGTGAGACTGTTAAGAAAATAAGTGTGTTATCAGAGTCAGTTGAAAAATGACAGGAAATGCCAGGTATTATTAGTCTTTTTTCCAAAATGTTTCATTGATTCACTTTTATGCACATATTCAATCAAAAGGATCCTTTTGAATGAACACACATTTTGAGTCCTCTCCTCATAGCAGTCTTTTTGGAGCCATCTGAGGCTGAGGTCCTTGTGGATAATCTTGCTCAGTTGATTTTATTACGGGCTGTGAGGCATTGCTCTTTGAAATGCCAGCAGATGCTGGACAAGGGAATGTTGAGAATAGTCTTCCCTAACCATTCCTTCCTATTCTCCCCACTTCTAATCTTTACTCCCCACCAAATTCCATCTTTAAGCTCCAGGTTAAAAAAAATTCAAAATCGTTTCATTCTTTAGAAAGTTTAGGGATCTCTGTTTTAAGCAGTAAAAAGACTTACCAATATGTTGCACAGGAAACTCCATAGAGAAGATGTAGTCTTAGATGAGTACTATCCATGGAGTCTTTAGGATATTTAAATGCACTGTAGATACAGGATTCCCTGAGAAAGTGACTTCTGTTTTATTTTAGGGGAACATTTTCAGGTTAACCATTTTAACGTGTTTTTTTCTTAGTCTCGAGTGATTGTGCAACAGCCAGGAGAAAGAAGCTTTCATTCTTTCTATCAGGTTAGTAACCTCCTGTTATGCGGTCAATTGATCATTTGCCTCAGTTGTGCAAGAAATGAATATTTGTATCTTGGGCTCTCCCCTGTTCTATGCCTCCCTCGTCTCAATTGGCACCATGACACGCCACACATGCTTCTTAAGAGATTGGACAAGCATGACCGTTGTAAAGAGCTGGCAGGTAGTTAGCCAAGCAGGTGACTGCCTTGGTTGAGCATCACCCATGTTTCCCTGCAACATGGGCAAGTTTAATGACGGTGAAAGCTTTTGAAATGGTACAACCTATAAATATGTTAAATTAATTTTGTTTTATTTTTAATTGAAATTGTTGTTCCCCTATTTGGGAGTTCCAGAGATGGGAATACAAATTCAGTTTATTTTGCTCATAGAGATTATAAAGCAATATGGTTACTTTTTAAAAATAACCAGGATTTATAAATTCAGGGGAGAATTGTCTTCTTTATCCCATCAAAGTTTAGAAAACAATTTGAATACCTCTTTTGGGAGTGCTTTTTTAAGGCAAAATCTTTTAAATAGCCCTGCTGTTGACAAGTCCTTACACTCAAAGAACAAGTTTGATACATTATTGTAATTTTTAAAGCTCGGAGTCATATAAACCAAGGCTAACAAATAAGGTAGGTGATCAAATTAAGCAATATTGTTTTGGATTTTTAAGAAGTAAAACTATAAATTAGTGAAATTGATTTCCTTATGTAAACTGTGAAGGTGATTGAACAGTGACAGTACAATTGAATACAAATCAGTCGAGTTCTGTTTCTTCTAGGTAACTGCTTTAGTAGGTATTACTCATTTGTATATACAAGTTCTGGTATATTTAGTTTAAAAATCAATTTTAAAAATCTGATAATTATACCTCTTAACTAAATAGAAACATACAGTTTAATATAGGGAATTTAAACAAAATGCCTTCCAAAGATATGCCCTATCTACCAATATTGTATTCATGTTTTGGTAAAAATTTGCCATGTTTTAAATAAACTGTTTTTCGGCCAAATATAAAAGTTCTGTTTGTTCCAAGAACCCCCAACTTTTTCCTAGTGCTTTTCTCACTTGGATGAAAGTATTAAAATTTGTCTTTATTCAGCACTGCAGTCATAGTTATCCAACTGTCCTTCTTCCCTGAGGTGTGCAGATTGATGAGGAAAAGCCGTTTGTTTCCAGTGTGAGTGAGCATTTGACTGTCTGCTGATGCCTCTTACTTGCGCGGCAATATTGACTTTTCCTAAATTCTGAAACACAGCTATATCCTGCCTATGATGAGGCTGCTAAGCAAGTGACCAACACAGAATAGAGGATCCTGTTTTACAAATGACCGTATTCAAAACTGGAACTTTTTATCCCAGTTATCTTGTGAATGAGATGAGACTTTTTAAGTAATTTTCTTCGTAACTACATAGCATTCTCCATAACTGATGAAATTGAGCCATTTACCTTCAATGTTAAAAAAAAAACCTTCTTGAAAGCTAGAAACAGGACAGCCTAAATGAATGAAGCCCAGAGAATGAATAAAGGTTAGATTACCACTAAATTAGAATATTTGGTTCCATGTATATTTTGCCAATTTATTTCTGATTAAATATTTTTCAGTTACTCCAGGGAGGTTCAGAGCAGATGCTACGTTCTCTACATCTCCAGAAATCTCTTTCATCCTACAACTATATCCATGTGGGAGCTCAATTAAAGGTGAGAATTCCTCTTTGAGATTGCTCAGATATAGAATCAGACAATCAGAGAATCAGAAGGGACCTTAAATAATTATCTGGTCAAGCCTGATGCCTTCAAGCAGATACATGTTTCTTCTGTTCTATTTTTAGAATTCTCAGGAACAGAGAGATTCAATACATTATTGAGTCAACAACCTTGCTTAATAACCCATCACTATATTTTATCACCATCTGACAGAAAAGAAAGTTTTTTTTCCATGTTCAAGATTTTCTTTAATTTTTAATCCTATTCCTATTCCTTTTATTTTGACACCATCAAAAGATTGATAGGACTAGGATGTCTACCTCCTAAGAAGATGTCTTATGATTTGGCCAAAGGCAAGTTATTAAAAAGCGCTTTGATTCTCCATTCCCTGTTTTTTTTTTTTTTCAAATGTTAATTTTGATGTATCCTAGAAATAGTTCTGTGACTCTCGAGGCATTTCTATTCAGCTTTCAAGATTTTCCATTTTTTCGCTTTGCCTTGCATGCAAGCTCTTGTGCACACATATGCAGGCACATTTTTGCTCTTTTATTTCTTGTTTTCTGCCAGTCATTTTACAGCTAATCCTAATGATATAATACTACGTTGATGGTAGATTATGAAACAAGGAGGGAAGGTATAGAACACCATATGGAGGGGTACAGATCACAATATTATTTGTTTACTCTAGATGGGCGAGATTATGGATATTTGTGTTCTTCTTTTCCATATTTAAAAATGTTTCTATAATAAAAAATGCATTGCTTTTGTAGTTGGGAGAGAAATAAAAGAAAATAGAAAAGAAAAGGACTAGGAATAGGATTAAAAATTAAAAGAAAACGTTGAACATGGGGGAAAAAACTTCTTTCTTGTGAGACAGTGATAAAATATAGTAATAGGTTATTAAGCAAGGTTGTTCATTCAGTAATTATCATAGTGAAAGCCCAAAATAAAGATGAACCAAAAAGAAACAAAAATACACTAAATCTTACCATCCAAATTGCTGATAATGATTTTTGTCTATATTTATAAATGGAATCATACGATAAATCCTGATTAAATAAACCTTTCATTATATTATAATCTAATCACTAATATCTTCCCAAGCAAACAAATATAAATTAATATTGTAATTTTAATAACTATAAAATATTGCACTGTATATATTTTAACCAGTCCTAAAATGTAGGAATCACGTACAATTGAGATATTTTGGGTTGCAGGTAAGAGAAGACTGGATTAAAAGTCTCCAAAAACAATAAGGAATTTAATTATCTCACCTAACAAGAAACCCCAGTTCCAGAATTGGTTAGTTCTCTGCTTTAACAATGTTGTTAGGGATCCTGGTGTTTTTTGTTCGTTTCCTCAACATAACCACACTGAGTGGACTGGCTTGTCCTCTTAGGCTGGTTTTCTTCATGGTCCCAAAATGGCATCAGCAGTTCTAGGAGTCACAAATAGAGGAAATGTTCATGGCTTATGTACCTTTATATGCTAGGGAACCCCCCCAGAACCCTCCCTTCACCTATCGCCAACAAACACTTTCCCTCATGTCTTACTGATCAGAATGGTATCATGTGCCCGTGGCTAACTGTTCACTTGGTAGGGGTAATAAGACCACCGTGATTAGTGGAGATTTACCTCTTGGGGCTAGGTGGAGGCCAGTCATGAAGGACATGTACACTTAGAGAGGAGTAAACAAGTCAGGGTTCTATCAGCAAGAAAGAAATGGGGTGGGGGTTGTGCGCAGTGGCTCACGCCTATAATCCTAGCACTCTAGGAGGCTGAGGCAGGAGGATAGCTCGAGGTCAGGAGTTCAAGACCAGCCTGAGCAAGAGTGAGACCCCTGTCTCTACTAAAAATAGAAAGAAATTAGCTGGACAACTAAAAATATATATATAAAATTAGCCAGGCATGGTGGCACATGCCTGTAGTCCCAGCTACTCGGGAGGCTGAGGCAGAAGGATAGCTTGAGCCCAGGAGTTTGAGGTTGCTGTGAGCTAGGCTTATGCCACGGCATAGCCCAGGCAAGTAAGCGAGACTCTGTCTCCAAAAAAAAAAAAAAAAAAGAAATGGGGTGGGGAATGGGAATGGCTGTTAGGTAAACAGTCAACAATTCACCCCAGCAGGACATTTAGATTTTTTGGTCCAGTTACTTTGCAATTTCAACACGGTTGCAGGGTTTTTTGGGGTTTTTTGTTTTTCGTTTTGAGACAGAGTCTTGCTCTGTCGCCCTGGGTAGAGTACAGTGGTATCATTATAGCTCCCTGCAACCTTAAACTCCTGGGCTCAAGCGATCCTCCTGCCTCAGCCTCCTGAGTAGCTGGGACTAAAGGCTTGTCCCAACACATCCAGCTACTTTTTTCTGTTTTTAGTAGAGACAGAGTCTTGCTCTTGCTCAGGCTGGTCTTCAACTCCTGACCTCAAGCGATCCTCCCTCCTCGTCCTCCCAGAGTGTTAGGATTACAGGCATGAGCCACCACACCTGGCCATGGCTGCAGTTTATAACAATAATTGTCTGATATTTATTGAGTTTTTTATATGCTAAGAACTAGGGAGATGCTTTATATGAATTCTCATTCAATTCTCATAAGTACCCCATAAGAAATATATTATTATGCCCACTTTATCCATGAGGAAATTGAGGCTCAGCAAGGTTAAGTATCTTGCCCAAGGTAAAAAAACAAAGCAAAACAAACCTGTTAAGTGGAGGAGCTTGTCTGGTTGTCTCCTGGACCCTGGAGGAACATGTTACCACCAGGCAGACAGGTCCCCTCCTGGGCCCTTCCTCAGCAGGCGGGCATCAAGCCAGGTCTCTGTGTCCAGACAAGCGGAGGAACTCGCCAGGAAAGTAGTAGTTAGGCCCTCTGTAGCTGCCACTCTGGGAAAACTAACATAAGCAGTTACCATTGCTTTATTGTGAATTTCTGTTTACGCACTTGTATTTCCAATGCAGCAGCCACAGTTCCCTAAGGCAGGTGATTCGTCTTCGAATTCCCTGTACCAGTTAGAAGATCCAACCTACCAAATGTTTACCGAATGAGGGAGAAAGTGAAGGTCTAGCCCCAGACTGTTTAATAGCTTGCTGAAACACAGAGGCTGGCTGCTTTGCTTTTGGGGACCTGCTTTTCCTCACCTGGGAAATAAAACATCTGGTCATACAAGAGTGGGAGTATTGTTGCCAGCCAGTATACGACGGATTGTGGAACAAGGAGCCACAAACGGCAGCAGCCAGGTGTTCTGGAGGCTCCCATGTTCAGCGTGTCCATTTGTGATCTCACATCCCATGCTGTTGCCTCCGCTGATCATGGAGTGGCAACCAGCTTCTCGGAGCCCACTCTGGACTTGCTCCCTCACTGAAAGTTCCAGAAAAGAGCACAGTGCTTCTTTTGGGTGATGGCTTTCATACAATGTAGGCTTTGTATTAGATGCTGGATGGTGTTTCCACTCCTGAAATCATTTTTATTTTCTCTGGATACTCATCATCCCCTCAAGTGAATTACTGCAAAGGCGTCAAGACCTTGGCTAAACTTGAATTTAGTTTCATAATTGTTGGATTGTGATGCTCATGTGAAATGTCTGTGACTTACATTTTCCATTTTCATCCCTAGTCTTCGATCAATGATGCTGTGGAATTCAAAGTAGTAGCTGATGCCATGAAAGTCATTGGCTTCACACCTGAGGAGATTCAAACGGCGTATAAAATTTTGGCGACTATTCTTCACTTGGTGAGTAGGGATACCTCCCAGAACATATCATCTTTCTGTGGAGACAGGAATGTAGTGAACATGTAACCTTACAAGACATGAGCAACAGCATTTATTCAAATCTGGAATAAAGATTACCTTTCACTTTAATGTAGCAAGATTGACTTCTAAATGAATCGGAAATGTCCAGGATTATATGAAAAATATTGCATAGCAATATGAATGATAAATGTTCCTGACTAGGAAGACTTCATTATAATTTGTCTCATCTCTTTGAAATAGTTTATAAATACAGTACAACAGTCCCTCTCAGAATCCAAACAGGAATTTTATTTTGTTTTTAACTTGACCTAATGATTCTAGAATTTACCTGGAACAATAAACATGTAAGAAGATCAAATAAAATGTATTAAAGAAGCGTAGTACGGTAGGGCGAAGGGAGGAGAAGGGGGCATGACTAATTCTACCAAATTTAAAATGATATAAAAGCTACAGTACTGTAAACCTTGTGGTACAAATACAGCACCCAGATCAACAGATTAATCAACAGATGAGTTGATGTGCTGGATACTGGGTAGATGATTAATAAATATTTATTGCTCTTGAATGAGTAGAATGTAAGTAGACTCAAACACTTAAGGAAATTTAATATATTAATGTAAAAAAGGTGATATTTCAAATCAGGAGAAAAAGCTGTTTAATAAATGGTGCTGGAGCAACTAAGTGTCTGAAAAAATAAAGTTAGATTCTTTATGTCCCACAACCAAATAAATTCTGGATGGATTAAAAGTTTAAATGTTAGGAAAAAAACTATAAAAGTATTAGAATACATCAAATACTCATAAAACCTTCAGAGTAGGAGCAGTCTGACACCAAACAAAGAGAAACCCTAAGGCAAAAAATTCTTGATTTCACTACAAAAAGTGTAAAATTTCTGTCAAAAACTTACACTGAAAATGAAAACATAGGCGAGTGTCTGGAGAAAAGGAAAAAATAGGTGAAGCACTAGGTGTTTATATGTTTTTATATGTAACATATTTAAGAAAATAGATACAAACAAGGTCACTTGAATTATATGTTAAATTGACGCTTATATCCCTGGCACAGTGTTTCAGAATCTCTGTCTTGTTCTTTCACTTTTGATATAGGGAAATTTAAAATTTGTAGTAGACGGTGACACGCCTCTTATTGAGAACAACAAGGTTGTATCTATCATAGCAGAATTGCTCTCTACTAAGACAGACATGGTTGAGAAAGCCCTTCTTTACCGGACTGTGGCTACAGGCCGCGACATCATCGACAAGCAACACACCGAGCAAGAAGCCAGCTACGGCAGAGACGCCTTTGCCAAGGTGAGATTCGAACTCACCTTCTGTCAGCCTGTCTGGGAGACCTTCCGTTGATCCCAGTTGTGATTCCAGTGAAGTCCTGCAAGGATGTGTTCAGACATTCCTTGAAAGTAGGTTAAGGCTTTTAAAAACCACGGTGATTCATTTCGTCCATCACAGTCTCAGTAAAACCTCCTGACGTAAGCATCACTGCCAGGAAAGGTTCTGAGGAACGCAGACACCGGCTGGCTGTGGAGCGGGCGAGGCTTCCTCTCCAGGGCCCCCAGCGTGCTCCGGCCCCGGTCAGGCCTTCCGTGTGGCACTCAGCACCGCTTCACAGGAGTCCTCTTTGGGCCGACTGAGCTCTGATCCATTCTTTTTTTTTTTTTAAGCTGACAGATAATAATTGTATATGTTTATGGGGTACAACATGATGTTTTGATACATGCATACATTGTGGAATAATCAAATCAGGCTAACTCACATATTCACCTCGCATACTTATCATTTCTTTATGAGAACGTTTAAAATCCACCCCTTTAGCGGTTTTGAAACGTACATTATTATTAATGTATAGTCACCACGCTGTGTGACGCTCGCCAGAACTTACTCCTCCTGTCTGCACCCTCTTACCAACGTCTGCCCTTTCCCCATCCACCCGCTCCCCCTCCAGCCTCTGGTGACCGCTGTTCTGCTCTCTGCTTCTATGAGTTTGGCTTTTTTAGATTCTACATACAAGTCAGATCACACGGTATTTGTCTTTCTGTGCCTGGCTGATTTCACTCAGCATAATGTCTGTGTCCCAAGTCTGTAGTGATGGTGCCACCGTTTATGGAACCATCTTCCTCTTGAGTCATTCCCACTGTTTCCCTTTTCTGCCACTATAAGCAACGTACAAATCCTTACGCACCAGTGTTCTATAGTGATTTTAAACTTTAAATTTACTGATTTTATGGCTGTACAGTTATATCTCCTTGTTACTTTAATTTTTATTGCTGCTATTTTTGAGCATCTTTTCATATTTTTGTAAAGTTTTAAAATATATTCTAAGAATTGCCTGGGTATGTCTTTCGTAGGTTTTTCTTTGGGGCTGTTACCTTTTTGTTGTCAGTTTCTATGAGTTTTTTGTATATCATAAACTTGAACCCTTCGTGTTACTGTTATCTGTGTGGCAAGTGTTGTATTTTCTCAAGTCTAACTGTTTGTTGTTGTTTTGCTGGCTGACTAGACTGCTATCTATTCCATTTTTTGCTCTTGCGAGTCTCAGGCTTGATTTTTAGTCTGGGGAGGAATTTGAATTCATCCTAAGTGCAATGGAGAGCTGTCGAAGGATTTTAAGGAGGGGAAATTACATCAAGTTTGAATTTTTAAGTGATCACTCTGGCCTTAGTATGGAGAATCTTATGGGGAGTAGAGCAAGAGTGAAAGCAAAGAGACTGATTAAGGGGATATTTTATTAATCCAGGAGAAATGATGGCAGCTTGGACTAGGAAGGTAGCAGTGGAAATGGAGAGAGGAGAGTGATTTGAGATGGGCTGTGTTGAGAAAATAAAGTCCATGAGACCTATTGTATGGGGAGTGCGGGAATCAAGGATAATACCTTGACGTGGTCGGGCTCTGGCCTGCCTCTCCTGCCTTGTTTCATACCACATTCTTCATCCCGGGACATTAGTTTTCTCTCAGGCCTCACAAGTTATCTTTATCCCCTTCTCCTTTTAGCCACAGGGCCTCTGCACATGCTGTTTCCTCTGCTTGGATTGCTTTTCTTTCCCCTCTTGCCAGGTTACCTTTTACTCATCCTCTGATCTCAGCCCAAGCATCACTTTCTCAGAGAAGCCTTCCTTGGCCTCCCTGAACACTGACTAGATTAAATTCCCCTGAGAGCCCATGCATCTCTCCTTTCGTGCGTATGTGAGCATGTGTGGGTGTAGTGATTTTTCCTTCACTCTGCTCTCTAAAGCGCCTTGGAGACATGTTTCCTTACTCCTGTATCTCTAACAAACTATACATAGTAAGCACTCAGTAAATATTTGTTGAATGAATCAATTAATTACTTCATTGAATGAATTAATTCCTAAGTGTCTGTTGCCACTTATTTATGGCTAAAAGTAGGATAGGAACAGTTTTCAGACATGGGAAGATGAGGAGTCCCAACAGAATATAAGTCTGAAGTGCTGTGAGACACTAGGAGTCTCTGTGAGGCAGATACTCTAGCATGTGAGTCAGGAGCTCTGGGTCCTGGGTCTGGGTTGAGAGAGTGGATCTGGGAGTCATATTAGTGTTATTTAATCCTGGGTGAGATGACTTGGTGTTAGAGAATGGAGAGAAGAGGACCTGGAGGAACTCTAATTTTTGGAGGTCACGTAGAGGATGAGACCCTACCACCAAAAAGTAGCAGCCAGTGAAACAAGAGGAAAATTTAGAAAGTATGGTATCACGAATCCCAGAGAGGAGAACGTTCCAGAACAGAGTGGGAAGCCAGGTCGAGTGATGCTGAGAAGTGGAGGAAGAGGTTCACATAGAGGTGCAAGGAAGTGTCTGTGTAGAGGTTCTGGGGGTCTTTGATGATCCTTTCAATGGAGTACTAGGATGTAAGCAAAGACTGGAGTGGATGGAAGAGTAAAGGGGAAGTGAAGACCGGAGGCAGTGGGGAGGGGAAGAGCATGGGCAGCTGGTGGGGTCGTTAAGGGAGGGTTCTCTAAAGGTGTGACATTGCAGAGCACATGTGTGAATGTGTGTTCGCAGGTGGCACCTTTATCCGTGTGTGACTTGGCACATACATCCTTGTGCATTGGATGCGTGTTTGATTCTCAAGGAATTTCAAACCTTCGCCTTTTGTCTCAGATCTTTGTTTTGCATTAGAAATCAATATTTATATTTATAGAGTTCATAGAGCTTTAGTGGATCATAGATATTAATTCATCAGTCCCCAACTTTTTATAGTTGATGAAGTAACAATAAAGTAACAAAGTGGTTTATACAAATTACTGATACAGGTGGGCATGCAAACATACTTGGGGAATGTTGTTGGAATACATGTAGTGACCAAAATAATCTTTTAAAAATCTAAACCATTTGCTTTAGTTTTTCGTATATCATGTAGTTTTTTTTAACAGATGATCTACATTTCCATTAATAATTGTTCTGTGTGGAAAAGAATCTGGAGATACCTCAGAGAGCTAAAAATAGAAATACCATTAGATCCAGCAATAGCACTATTAGGCATCTACCCAAAAAAGCACAAAACATTCTATGATAAAGACATCTGCACCCGAATGTTTATGGCAGCACAATTCACTATCGCAAGGACGTGGAAACAACCCAAGTGCCCGTCAATCCATGAGCGGATGAATAAAATTTGGTATATATTTACAATGGAATATTACTCAATCATAAGAAACGACAGTGATCTAGCACCTCTTACACTTTCCTGGATTAAAATTAAGCCCATTATCCAAAGTGAAGCACCACAAGAGCAGAAGAATGGGCTCCACTTGTACTCGCCATCAAACTGGTTCTAACTGATCAACACTAGGTTGATCACATGGC
>RJWJ010001929.1:0-113355 GCA_004363605.1 Indri indri
CGAATGTTTATAGCAGCGCAATTCACAATTGCAAAGGTGTGGAAACAGCCCAAGTGTCCATCAATACATGAGTGGATTAGTAAAATGTGGTATATGTATACCATGGAGTACTATTCAGCTTTAAGAAACAATGGTGATGTAGCACCTCTTGTATACTCCTGGATAGGGTTGGAACGCATTCTACTAAGCGAAGTATCCCGAGAATGGAAAAACAAACACCGCATGTACTCACCATCAAATTGATAGTAACTGAACAACACATAAGTATACATATAAGAATGGCATCTATTGGATGTCGGGTAGGGAGGGAGGGGGAAGGGGGAGGGGCGAGGGGGAGGAGGGGATGGATATATGCATACACAAAGAGTGCAATGCGCACCCTCCGAGAGATGGACACGCTTGGGACTGGGACTTTGGGGGAAGGGGGGGCCAAGGGCAACATATGTAACCTAAACATCTGTACCCCTATAATAACAAACAATTAAAAAAAAAGTTGATTCTTTGAAAAAATAAACAAAATTGACACACCTTTGGCTAAACTAATGAAAAACAGAAAAGAAAAATCCCTGATAAGCTCCATCAGGAACAAAAAAGGGGAAGTCACAACTGATGCCGTGGAGATTCAAGATATAATTTATGAATACTACAAAAACCTTTATGCACACAAACTGGAAAATGTGGAGGAAATAGACAAATTTTTAGAAACACACAGCCTCTCTAGGCTCAACCAGGAAGAAGCAGAATTCCTGAACAGACCAATATCACAGACTGAAATTGAAACCATAATAAAAAACATTCCAGGAAAGAAAAGTCTCAGACCACATGGTTTCACACTTGAATTTTACCACACCTACAAAGAAAAACTGGTGCCTATCCTGCAGAAATTATTCCACAACATCGAGAAGGATGGATTCCTCCCCAACACATTTTATGAAGCCAACATAACCCTGATACCAAAACCAGGAAAGGACGCAACTAAAAAGGAAAACCACAGACCAATATCCCTTATGAATATAGATGCAAAAATTCTCAACAAAATTCTACCTGAGTCCAGGTGCTTATTAAGAAAATAATCCATCTTGACCAAGTGGGCTTCATCCCACAGATGCAGGGATGGTTCAACATATGTAAATCTGTAAAAGTAATTCACCACATAAACAGAAGCAAAAACAAAAACCATATGATTCTCTCAATACATGTAGAAAAAGCATTTGACAAAATCCAACGCCCTTTTATGATATGAACACTTAACAAAATAGGCATAGATGGGGCTTACCTAAAAATGATACAAGCCATTTATGACAAACCCACAGCCAACATCATACCGAACAGGGAAAAATTGAAAGCATTCCCAGAATGAACTGGAACCAGACAAGGTTCCCCACTATCTGCACTTCTATTCAACATAGTGCTGGAAGTCCTGGCCACAGCAATGAGGCAAGAGAGTAGGATTAAAGGCATATAAATGGGAACAGAAGAGATCAAACTCTCACTATTTGCTGATGGCATGATATTATATCTAGAAAACCCCATGGATTCAACCAAGAGGCTCCTGGAATTGATAAATGAATTCAGTAAAGTCTCAGGATATAAAAATCAATGCACACAAATCAGAGGCTTTCATATAAGCCAATAGCAGTCATACGGAGAACCAAATCAAAGACTCAATTCCCTTCACAATACCAACAAAGAAAATAAAATACCTAGGAATATATTTAACTAAGGAGGTAAAAGACCTCTACAGGGAGAACTATGAAACATTGAGGAAGGAAATAGCAGAGGACATAAACAGGTGGAAACCCATGCTCGTGGGTTCGCAGAATCAACATTGTTAAGATGTCTATACTACCCAAAGTGATCTACAGATTCAATGCAATCCTTATTAAAATACCAACATCATTCTTCACAGATGTAGAAAAATTAATTCTACGCTTCGTATGGAAGCAGAGAAGACCCCCGCATAGCAAAAACAATTCTAGGCAATAAAAACAAAATAGGAGGTATCAACTTACCAGACTTCAAACTTTATTATAAGACTGTAGTAACCAAAACAGTTTGGTAGTGGCACAAAAATAGAGCCATTGACCAGTGGAACAGAACTGAGAACCTAGATATAAAACCATCCTCATATAGCCATCTAATCTTTGACAAAGCAGACAAAAACATGCGCTGGGGAAAAGAATCCTTATTCAATAAATGGTGCTGGGAAAACTGGATAGCCGCATGTAGAAGACTGAATCAGGATCCACACCTCTCACCTCTCACAAAAATCAACTCACACTGGGTAACAGATTTAGACCTAAGGAGTGAAACTATTAGAATTCTAGAGGAAATTGTTGGAAATATTCTTCTAGACATTGGTCTAGGCAAAGAATTTATGAAGAAGACCCCAAAGGCAATCACAGCAACAACCAAAATAAATAAATGAGACCTGATCAAATTAAAAAGCTTCTGCATAGCCAAAGAAACTGTCACAAGAGCAAACGGACAACCAACAGAATGGGAGAAAATGCTACAGATCCGATAAAGGGCTGATAACTAGAATCTACTTAGAACTCAGGAAAATCAACAAGAAAAAATCAAACGACCCTATCAAAAAGTGGGAAAAGGACATCAACAGAAACTTTTCAAAAGAAGACAGAATAATGGCCAAAAAACACATGAAAAAATGTTCAACATCACTAATCGTCAGGGAAATGCAAATCAAAACCACAATGAGATATCACTTCTCTCCAGTGAGACTGGCCTTTATCAAAAAGTCCCAAAACAATAAATGTTGGCGTGGATGTGGAGAGATAGGAACACTCATACACTGCTGGTGGGACTGCAACTAGTGCAACCTCTGTGGAAAGCAATATGGAGATACTTTAAAAAGATACAAGTAGAATTACCATTTGATCCAGCAATCCCATTACTGGGCATCTACCCAAAAGAACAAACGACACTCTATAAAAAAGACAACTGCACCCGAATGTTTATAGCAGCGCAATTCACAATTGAAAGATGTGGAAACAACCCAAGTGTCCATCAATACATGAATGGATTAATAAAATGTGGTATATGTATACCATGGAGTACTACTCAGCTTTAAGAAACAATGGTGATATAGCACCTCTTGTATTCTCCTGGATAGAGCTGGAACGCATTCTACTAAGTGAAGTATCCCAAGAATGGAAAAACAAGCACCACATGTACTCACCATCAAGTTGGTATTAACCAATCAACACATAAGTGCACATATAAGAATAACATCTATTGGATGTCAGGCGGGGGGAGGGGGGAAGAGGAGGAGGGGACGGGTATATGCATACACAAAGAGTGCAATGCACACCATCAGAGGGATGGACACACTTGAAACTCAGACTTCGGGGGGGAGCAAGGGAAAGATACATAACCTAAACATCTGTACCCCCATAATATGCTGAAATAATAATAATAATAAATGTATGCTCATGCACTTTTTTTTTCTTTCAGGATGAACCAGTAAGTATGATATATTTGCGCTTATTCTATATAATTTTATAATGTTTTATCTTTTTGATATTCTGGAATTTTTCATCACTAGGTGATGATTCATATAACAGATTTAGCAAGCAATTGGAATTCATTGAATTGTAAAATTAAAATTATGAACATGAATCAGCTTGAAATGGAAACATTTACCCTTTGTGTCTATAAAATTTATCTTTCTGCTTCAGCCAGCAATTGTCTCTAAAATGCATGAGTTCATATCCAGATGAAAGTCAAATTTTCCAGAATCTTGGCACAATAACTCATTTCACAGAAACATTCTTAAATTGTGGTAAACTTAGAAGTTGACAATCAGCTTTGGTTATAATTTTCCCATAAAGCCATAGGCAACCATAACAACAATCATTACTAATGATTCAAATTCCTGCTTAATAAAAAGTTATATATGCTTGTCATGGATAAGGATGATTTTTATATTGACTTTTTAAAAAAGAATTTATTTTTTTATTTCAGAATTTCAAAACAAAGGCTTTGATTACATTTATTGCCTTTGCACTGCTCAGATCGGAGCTACAAGCATGCCCAACCCCCAGACATCGTGCACCACACCCATTAAGTGTGAATATACCCATGCCCTCCTCCCACCTCCCACCTGCCCAATGCCTGATGAATGTTACTTTCATATGCACACATAAGTGTGGATCAATTAGTACCAATTTGATGGCGAGTACATGTAGTGCTTGTTTTTCCATTCTTGTGATACTTCACTTAGAAGAATGGGCTCCAGCTCCATCCGGATAATACAAGAGGTATTAATTCACCATTGTTTCTGGTGGCTGAGTAGTACTTCATGGTACATATATACCACATTTTATTAATCCACTCATCTATTCATGGGCACTTGGGTTATTTCCACATCTTTGCAATTGTGAATTGTGTTACTGTGAACATCTGAGTGCAGATGTCTTTTTTATAGAATGTCTTTTTTTTTACTTTGGCTAAATACCCAGTAGTGGAATTGCTGGATCAAATGGTAGTTATACTTTGAGTTCTTTGAGGTATCTCCATATTAATTTCAATAGAGGTTTTACTAGTATGCAGTCCCACCAGCAGTGTAAGAGTGTTCCCATCTCTCCACATCCAGCCAACATTTGTCATTTTGGGAACTTTTGATAAAAGCCATTCTCACTGGAGTTAAATGATATCTTATTATGGTTTTGATTTGCATTTCCCTTATGATTAGAGATATTGAGCATTTCTTCATATGATTTTTGGCCATTATTCTGTCCTCTTTTGAAGAGTTTTTGTTCATGTCCTTTGCCCACTTTTTAATGGAGTTGTTTGATTTTTTTCTTGCTGACTTTCTTGAGTTCTATATAGATTCTATTTATCAGCCCTTTATTGGATGTGTAGCATGAGAATATTTTCTCCCATTCGGTAGATTGTCTGTTTGCTCTAGTGATACTTTCCTTGTCTGTGCAGAAGCTTTTTAATTTGATCAGGTCCCATTTATTTACTTTTCTCGTTGCTGAAAGTCTCAGGTTACAAAATCAATGTATACAAATCAGAAGCATTCATATACACCAACAGTCAAACTGAGAACCAAATCAAAGACTCAATACCTTTCACAATAGCAACAAAGAAAATAAAATACCTAGGAATATATTTAACTAAGGGGGTAAAAGACCTCTACAGGGAGAACTATGAAATGGAGGAAGGAAATAGCAGAAGACATAAGCAGATGGAAAACCATACTATTCTCAAGAATCAGCAGAATCAGCATTGTTAAAATGTCTATACTACCCAAATTGATCTGCAGATTCAATGCAATCTCTATTAACATACCAACATCATTTTTCACAGAAGAAACAATTCTACACTTTATATGGAACCAGAGAAGACCCCATATACCCAAAACAACCTTAAGCAAAAAGAACAAATTGGGAGGCATCAATTTGCCAGACTTCAAGCAATACTACAAGGCTATAGTAACCAAAACATCATGGTACTGGCACAGGAACAGAGACATAGAACAGAATGTCTGTGGAACAGAACTGAGAACCCAGACATAAAACAATCTTCATATAGTCATCTGATCTTTGACAAGGCAGACAAGAACATACACTGGGGAAAAGAACCTTTATTCAATAAATGATGCTGGGAAAATTGGATAGCCACATGCAGAAGCCTGAAACATGATCCATACCACTCACCTCTCACAAAAAATCAACTCACGATGGATAACAGACCTAAACCTAAGGCATGAAACCATAAGAATTCTAGAAGAAAATGTTGGAAAAACTTTTACAGACATCAGGCTAGGGAAAGAATTTATGAAGAAGGATCCAAAGGCAATCACAGCAACAACAAAAGAATTTTTTTTTAGAGAAGTTTTACATTCACAGCAAAATTGAAAGAACGGTGTGGAGATAGCCCATATACCACCTGCCCCCACACATGTACGGCCTCCCCTCCTGACATCCCCCATCAGAGTCGTACATTTGTTACAATTGATGAACCTACATTGACATATCACTATCACCCAGAGTCCATATTTTATACTGTGGTTCACTCTTGGTGTTGTACATTCCTATGAGTTTGGACAAATATATTATAACATTTTTCCACCATTATAATATCAATATCATACAGAGCAGTTTCACTTCTTTAAAAATCCTCTGTGCTCCACTTATTCATCTCTCCCTGTCCTCTAACCCCTGGCAACTGCTGATTTCTTTATCTCCATAGTTTTGCTGTTTCAAGAATGTTGTATAGTTGGGATTGTACAGTATATAGCTATTTCAGATTGGCTTTTTTACTTAATAATATGTATTAAATTTCCTCCTTGTCTCTCCATAGCTTGATACCTCATTTCATTTTAGCACTGAGTAATATTTCATTGTCTGGATGTACCACAGTTTATTTATCCATTCACCCACCAGAGGAAGTCTTGGCTGCTTTCAAGTTTTGTTAATTATTAGTAAATCTGCTACAAACATCTATGTACAGGTTTCTTTTTTATTTCATCATATTACAGGGGTACAAATGTTTAGGTTACCTATTTTGCCTTTGCCCCACCTGAGTCAGAGCTTGAAGTGTGTCCATCCTCCAGATGGTGTACACCGCACCATGTACAGGTTTTTATTGGAATATAAGTTTGCACTTCTTTGAAAAGATAACAAGGAACATTATTGATAGACTGTATAGTAAGAGTATGTTTATTTTTGTAAGGAACTGAAAAATAGTCTTCCAAAGTGGCTGTACTATTTTGTACTCTCACTGGCAATGAATGAGAGTTCCTGTCATTCCACAGCCTCACTAGCATTTGGTGTTGGTCAGTGAGATACCACTGCAACAATGAGATACCACTGCATACCTATTGGAATAGCCAAAATCCATAATACGATAGATTTGATTTTTAATAAACATTTTACAATAGTTTTTGATTTATGGAAAACTTGTGAAGAGAGTACAGAGAGCTCCCTTAAACCCACCACTCAGTTTCCCCTATTATCAGCATCTTATATTATTATTATACATTTGTCACAATTAATGAGCAAATATTGACACGCTCTTGTTAACTAAAGTCCACACTGTGTTCACATTTTCTTAAATTTTACCCAATGCCCCTGTCTGTCTCAGCATCCCATTCAGAGTGCCATCATACATTTAGTTTTCAGGGCTCTTTAGGCTCATCTTGGCTGTGACAATTTTTCAGACTTTGATTGGTTTTGATGACTTTGACATTTTTGAAAAGTACTGGTCAGGTATTTTGTAGAATGCTCCTTAACTGAAAATTGTCTGATGTAGTTCTCACTATTAGCCTGGGGTTATGGATGTGGGGGAGGAAGACCAGAAGAAAAGTGTCATTCTCATCACATATCATAGTTATTAACTATAATTTTGACACCTGGAATTTTAACATGAATGACTCTACAAACAGCTCTGGAGAGGCAGCAGCAGTTGGAGGGCTGTGATCCATGAGTTTTCCTTCTCTAGTTTTCTGTTTGCTCACCTCAAAACTGTATTTTTTTTCCATTCCTATAACTCTGTTACCCACACTAGCCAAGGCCATTGGGCCTATTCTGTGGGGTTAGAGTCCATGAATCCCTTGGAACCTGGGCCATGTCCTTTGAACACATATCTGTGTGATACGCAAAGTGCTGGCAAGAAGATTGGCCTGTAGGCCTGCATCCTAAGTGAAGATGCATTGCCATGTAGTGTAGAATACCTGCTTTTGGCCTAATGGAAAACTTTAGCAGCATTTAGTCAGGAATTTAGTTCAAAAATGGAATGGACACTTCCTGCATGCTTCCCCTGCTCTGCCAGCCTTTCTGCTTCCCCGTCACAAGTAGCACAAATCCACGTCTTAGGTAAAGCCACCCTTTGGTTACTGCAAGTTTAAGAAAAATGTTCTACCTAATAAATTTAAATTATTATGATACCTAATTGAACTATAGATAAAGCTCTATATCTCTTTCCATTTATGCATAGAAATTAAAATCAGATATGCTTAGAAGCACCATAGCTGAAAACTTTAAGCATTCATTTTTCTTGCTTTCTTTTTTTTAAAAATTGATCTTCTCACCATCTGGTATAGTTTCCTAAAAGAACTAAAAAGGCAGGAGGACAGCAGAAATCAAAATAAAGGGGTGTGGATGGTCCATAAATTGGGTCCTTTTTGTGAAAAAATTGAGAATTTAACTGTACTGAGCTGTGCCCTGTGCCCTACCTGCTATATGCCCTCACCCTTGTAGAGCTTAGATGGCTTCATCCCTCCCCACATGGTTATTGAGAGTCAGTCATCAGGAAAATCCAAGCAGGCCCACAGCCCAGATTCCTGCAATGTTCAGAAAGTTTGACAAATACAGATGGTGCATTCTAAGAGATAGGTAAATACATCAGTTTTCCTCTAGTGGAAAACTGCTATACTAAAGCACAGAGAAAATCTACCCTGACATTTGGAAAATATCAGTATTCCCAGATGGACAAAACAGTCTATTGGCAGCAGAATTAAACTTCTACATTTCTAATAGGCAAAGCACCAATCTAATAGGTGAAGTACTATGTATTATTTGTTAATTGTTATTCTAAAATAGAATATTTTGTATCATGATAGAAAGTCTTTTCCATCAAAATTTTTATTTCTCTTATCTCTTTGTATGACACATTTTTTTGTTGTTATCCAGAAGTAACCTTTAACTTTGAGGAATGACTATAACGTTTGGCAAAAAAGAAGTAGAGTGATGGTAGGAAAACTTTTGCTTGACAGCTAAGACCTTTTTAAAAATAAACAAAATTGCCTATTATTTCAGACTCTTCATGCACCCTGGAATTCCATATGTACACCCATTGGTCACTAAAGTATACACTTTATCTCTAAAGCCAAATGGAAACCTAAGTGTTCGGTTGAAATTTCAGTGCATACACGCCCTGTTCACTTCTAAGCTCTCCAGCTCTCCACAGTCACAAAAAGTACCTCAACAGTGGGAAACAGGTCTAAATTAACATTCATATCCAGATCTCTAGGGTTTTGCTCCTATATTTTTCCTCCTGAATCAAAATACAATAATATCAAGATTGGAAAAAATTATGACTATTTGCTCGTAACTAAGCCTTACACTCAACACATTAGTATCACCTTTATTCCCTAAAATATGTATCAGAAAAGATTATTAACTTTTTTCATAGTAAAAATAAAATTATTGCAATTATGGAGAATTTGTGTTCTAGGTACTGCTCACAGGTAGAGGAAAAAAAATTTTTTTGATGTTCAATTTGTTTCTCTTGTTTTTTCTCTTCTTTGTACAGCAATAATAATTCCTTGTTCTCAGGACCAGGAAATGCTTTTGAGTTAAAAAGAATAGGAAAGAGATTGATGTTTCAACTAAAATTCCTTCAGAGGGCTGACCAGCAGTTACTTAGAGAATTACCTGGAAGGACAGGGCAAACACAGGCGTGGAGTTAAGACATCCTGACTTTTAGATGTTCTGACAGAGAAGTGTATGTATTAAAGGGAAATCATGTGTGAAATATTCCAGTTGTCACAAGTGTCTGGCAGAAAATGAATGAGCTCTGAGTAGGCAGAACTCATTCCAGAACAGGAGACCCTCCCCCTTCAACCACACTCATCCCTGTTGTCCTTCACCCTTCTAGGATTTGTGAATGGGGAGGCAGTTTTTGTTGTCCACGTATCCTCAGGAATGAAGCTAGGTCTGATAAATCATCAAAGGGGGATGAAGAAGCCCCCAAATAGTGAGGTCCATGTTTGGCATGTACAGCTTCACAGCTCAGCACAGAAGAAAGAGGGATTCGAGAAAGTGAAAAAGGGTTTGAGGTTAATTAGATGACGGTTTTCACATGTGAATAGTTGCCCAAATATCATCATTCTCCGAGTTTTTTACCCCATCCCTCTGCCTTCGTCCTGTCTTCCTGCCCTTTCTGCTAAACACTCCTTCCTCCTTCTCCTCTTTCATTTTTTCTCCACCCACCATAATTATTTAGTGCGTCCATCCAAGTTAATTATGCTAGATAATGAAAGAAGCCTCTCAGACTGCAGTTATCTGCAAAGCCTTTGAGTTATTGCATTTAAAGGGTGTATTGGTTTCCTACTGCTGCATAACAAATTACTGTAAATTTAGTGGCTTAAAGCAATGTGCTCTTATTATCTCATAGTTTCTATGGATCAAGAGGCTGTGAACAGTTTAATTGGGTTCTTTACCTAGGGGTTTCATAGTCAACGTATTGGCCAGGATGCATTCTCATCTGGAGGCACTACTAAAAAAGAATCTGCTCCTAAAATCACTGGGGTTGTTGGCAGAACTGATTCCCTTTCTTCTGTAGGGCTGAGGGTCCCAGGTGCTTGCTAGGTATTGATGGTAATGTAATGAGGCTGCCTTCAGGTCCAGAGACCATGCATGGTTCCTAGGTGCTGCCCATGGTCCCTAGCTATGCAGTCTTCCCAGTATAGTCACTTATTTCAACAACCCAACAAGAAGAATCTCTAACATGAGTCTTCTAGTAAGACAGAGTTTTATATACTATAATGTAATTACAGGAGTGGCATTCCATAACTGTTGCCATATTCTGTTGGCTAGAAGCAAGTCACAAGTCCCACCTACACTCGGGGGGAGGAGATCACACAAAGTCATGGTTAGTAGGAGGTGAGGATACTGGGGAGCCACATTATATTCCGTCTACCACAGGGAGATTGAGTAAAAATACTACAAATATGTGTGTGTGTGTGTGTATATATATATAATACAAATATGTATGTATAATACAAACATATAAAATAATTGCATTCTCTGAAATCGAGCTCTGGAAATGGCTACAGGTTAGCACTTTGTGTAAATACAACCTGGCATGTGGATACACGCCATGTCGTATAGGTAAAATAGATGTTCTCAGGACCAATCGTTTATTGGAAACTGTGATCCCTTCTAAGGAGGAACACATAAGCATCTTCGGTGGCTCCTTGCCACATTTATATACTGCCCACTTACACATCTTATGCGCAGAAACATTTAACACCAGTGTTTCATCCACAGTACCCTGCCATCAAACCTGTTTGAGTCCAGAGATTAGCCTATCAAGTGCCTGTATTTAACTAAATACTTTGACTACAAGGAAAAAACATCATGATGACTTCAAATTTAAACTTTAAAAGGATTCCAAAAGGATTTTTGCAAGCTGTGCTCATATTTCTACTCTTTTTTTCATCATAGGTAGAATTCCCAGAGGTGGTAAAGCCAAACAGAAAATATGCACTGAAATTCAGATAAATACTTCATTTCTTCTGCTGAAACATACATCATTTCTTATCTGAAAATATTAGATTTTAAACATTTTTCTGTCCTTTGAGTATCTCTACTATCACAAAGAATTAATGTAAACATTAAATTTTAAAATATCTCTGCTATCACAAAAGAATCTACACATTAATTTGAAAATTAACAGCTGATAAATGATATATACCAATGACATAAACCAACACACACTGATCACATGTTCCCTACATTGCTCAAACCTTATATGGGTAGCTTCAGAAAATAAAACTTTAATTTAAAACATGATGCAAGGATTTAATCAAGATTATCGTAGTTTCTTTTGCATTAATTATTCTCTTTCCATATCTTAGGGAGAGCATGTATAACTATACCACCTAAATATTGCTTTGATTTGTCTCCTCCTCTCCATCTTAGTGATCTCACTTGGACTGCTGTATTGTTTGCCTCTACAGTTTCTCTACACTGTAGTCTATGCTTTGCACAAGCTTGAATGTGATTTTTCTGATTAAAATTTTTCAGTGGCTTGACATTACCTGAAGAGGAAAGCACAAATTACTGAGCATGGCATATGATTCTTCGATTATCTGGCCTCAACCTGCTTTTCCAGTATGAGTCTTTGTTGCTCTGGAATAACCTTACAGAGGAAATGCTCATTCATCTCTAAATACACTATGTTTTTGCATATTTCTTTTCCTTTACATAAATAACATATATAATTTGTTCATGACACCAATTCTCTTCTCATTCTTTTAATGTTGATATTCTATGTGTCTATCAATATCCAACTGAAACCTCACCTGCCTTGTGAAGCCTTCTCCACTTCTCCCAGGGATTAAAACATGCCTATATGCTTATTACACTTTAAAAATACATATATAATAGAACTATAATATAATTATTTGTTAATTTTCTAACTAGACTGACTGTGAACTATTCAAAGTCAGAGACTTTATCTTACGTTTCTTTGTCTTATGTTTCTTTTATTCCAAGCACTTTCATGGTGTATACTCCAGGGTGAAAAGTTTCTGTAATTATTTATTAATGTTTTGTTTTATACATGTCTCAAATTAGTTGGTTTTTTGATAAATTGTTTATTTTTATAATTAAATTAATACATATATCTTTATTCAACTAGGTTATTTTTCTAATTGAGAAAATATAAAGATGCTTCAATAAATACACTTTTAAATCCTTCGAGCATAAACTTAGCAAACATTTATTGAACTCTTGCCATACTTACAATGAATTAATTGGATCCCTACCATGTATAAAACACTGCTTAAACACTTGGAATGATCTCACAGTTAAACGTAGAGACATAAATATTAGCCAAAAAAACCCTAATATATTTAGTGCCATCCTAGAGACATGTACAAAATTCATGGAAACACAGAGAAATGAGTGATTAATTATGCTTAGAAATTTCAGGGACTATTTGCTGGCATACTGGCATTCAGGCTGAGTCTTAAAAGATATGTCAACAAGTTTGAAAAAGGGAAGGGTAGCCAGAGGATGTCATGTGCAAAGATAAATAGGCATGGACGAAGTAGGGGACATTTATAGGAATGGAGTTCAGAGTGAATGAGGTGGAGGTGGGGAAGTTGCCCAACATAATTCTGTAAAGACAGGTTGTGAATTTGGTTATGTAAGAGGAAAGCATAGAAGGGAGTGGGAATTGTACTAAGTTGCAAACAGGGAAGTTTCATAGTCTATCCCATTTGGCTTCCATTCAGCATCCATTCCCATCTTTATGCTCGCATTTAGCTTCCAAAAAAACGAAAACAATAGCATCATGCTTCCATCTAAAATGATGCAATTCTCCCTGTACAAACAAAACTGAGCCTAATTCATCCCCCTAAAATGAAAACACAATGTCCCAAAAGAAATTGTATTCATACCTGGATTATGTTATTTCTTTTTCTAGTTAGTCACAACCCCTTTGGATATTTTGTAACTTAGAGACTAAATTATTAAGTTAACTACCACCAATACCCCTTATGTAAGACATTCCATTAAATGAAGAGGGAAATTACATATATAACAAATATATATATAACAAAGAAAGGAAAAACATTCGTAGATGCTAGTAGATCAGGGTTAATTCAGCTCACCACTACTGAAATTTCAGACTGGATCATTCTCATTGTAGGAAGTTGCCTTGTTCTTGTAAAATGTTTAGCAGTGTCCCTGCCCTCTACCTCGAGATGCTAGTCATGAAAATAAAGACTGCACAGTCATGAAAATAAAGACTTGGAAAAAAACAATAAACAAAGAAAGAACATTGGTGCTTACTACAAATGGTATAATGTCTGATTATTTCTAATAAAATTATGCATTTTTTGCTAGAGATAAAATTAACTCAGATTTTAAAGGTGTTAATTTACCTTGACTAAATGAATGTAACTCCCTAAATATCAATGAAAAAATGACTAAGAAGAAAAACATGTCTCATTAAATGGGATCTTAAACCATTTGAGAGTGGTAGGAATAGGAACTTTAACTCTAAATCTTCATTCCAACACACTCTTGAGTTAAGTTAAACTTCCAAAAATGAATGTGAAGTTCTAATAGTCTTGCACATTCTCTGCTCTTAATGTGCACTTAACGCACTTCTTAAAAATCTGGTCATCCTAACTTATTACTACATAATATCTTGCCTCTAAAGCAAGACACATTTAGGTGATTTCTATCATCTCTGTGGAATATAATCATCGTAAAAACTTTCTTAGCAAAGGAAGCTATTACTTGTCTCTACTTTTAAAACACACCATAATCATGACACCTAAATATAGCAGTATATAGCCAATTAAGCCTATTTTAAGTAGAAAGTGTGAAGCTTCAAGATACATGCTCTTTTATGTCATTTCAATTACATTTCAGGACTTATATCTTGTGATATGGCATCCAGTTTCCTATTTATAGTCTGTGTTCTTGGCTGGTACAGTAAAAATTTAGATTAAAACCATTATTTACTTGCAGAGCTATTGTCAGATTTAATCAAGTAACATAATTACCTAGTAGGTAACTTCTTTCTATGCCAATCTTTGGTCTTATCCACAAATTAGAAAGAATATGGAGAAAAGACAATTCCAGATACTGACAGAGCACTTGGCTGGCCAAAGCTTATTGTTTGAAAATGTGCTAAGGAGAGAAAAACAGAGCCACTGTAAGTTATGCTCTCTTATTGCACAGCTTAGAGGAACTAACTCTATAGACCTCAGTACCAATAATGGAGCTAGATGATATTCACAAGTGCTATTCACTTGGAAAGAGATAAAGGGGTGGGGGTGGAGTGGGTAATGAAAGGAAGAAAGAGAAAGCAAAAAGAGACATAAAAGGAGAAAATGATACAAAATATAATAAAGAAATAGAAATGACCAGACATTCTATAGAATATAGTGCTAGAAGACAGTAGTCATGGAAGGCTAAATGAGGTGACTCTCTGTGGCCTGACACCATACGCAAGCTGCAATCCCCAAGCCTATCACCGTCAGTGCAGGGGCTCTGCTCATTGTAATCACTCAGGGTCTCAGGCTGGCAAAACAATTACGATTTAGCACATTACAATTCTGTACCAGAGTCACAAATTGCACACTGGCTTTTAGTTTTCCCCAGGAAATGGCACATATCACTTCTCTTGATGTTATCGACTAAAACAAGAAACATGGCCCCACCTGATTTCAAGGAGGTGGAGAAGTACTACCTGATAAAATGCCTTGTAGGAGAATCATAAATAAGTGGTCAAGTAACAGTAATATATGACACTGTTATTGCCCCTGCCAGATAGTGAAGTATATAACACCTAGAGTTTTGTGCTTAACTGGCTACCCAGTATCTCTTTTTATTCCTTATCAACAAATACTTTTTTTCTTAAAATAGTAATCTGAACACCTAAAGACTACATTTTTCCTTTTCCTTTGTAGATAGAAGCAGTTTTTGACAAAGTTCCAGCTAACAATATAAGTGGAACCATAATGTGGGACTTCTAGGAACACTCTGCAAAGCAGACACAGACTTGGCAGAGTCTCCTCTTGGAAGACTACGGTGATGCTGGGGGTTGGGGAAGACACATCTTGCAGCCACAAAGACCAGAGTAAACCCAAGACACCGACGAGACTGAGTCCAGTGCACTGGCCTGGATTACCAACTTGCAAACTCCTACTTGCATGAGAGAAAAAAAAAAAAAATTCCCCTATTTTTTTCAGCCACTTTAAGCACTTTTATAGGCTGCTGAACTTATTCCTAAGCGGTTCAGAGATTGAAAGCAGGAGTGTAAAAGATTCTAAAGCACAGAATCCACTTACTGGAAACCCTGGAGTAGCAGGAGGTAAGGGTCTGCTCATTTTTCTTTTTCCTAAATCTTGTTTACCGCCGTGCTACCAAAACCACATTTTTTTTTCTCTTGGGAATATCTAGAATCCCTGTTCACATTGTTCACAGTCTTTTTGTTGCTCCACGTTTCTATGTCATAAAGCTATGAGGAAAAACTGAGCACGGCAATAGCTTCTAACTCGATTATGAGGTCGAGATGTTATTTTCTTCACGTTGATTAAATAAGAGGGGTATCCGTGAACGTCCCTCAAACCATTTTCCTTCGTGGCACCTCAAAATGGTTCCAATGTTCCCCATTTATGCTGCCCCATATAATCCCCACCCTCCCTGAAGGCCTATTGTTTGCTTTCAAGTCATTTATTTATAAGACTGATGTGTCATTATGATGACTTTAGCTA
This sequence comes from Indri indri, assembly GCA_004363605.1. NCBI lineage: Eukaryota > Metazoa > Chordata > Mammalia > Primates > Indriidae > Indri > Indri indri. Next base: position 15,992 of record RJWJ010001929.1, read on the forward strand.
GATTCCTAAAGGTACAAACAAATTCTCAACACCAGGGGGGATAAAATGAGGAAGACGGGGTAAGCAGGTAGAAAGTTCTATTTCTAGAGACCATTGTGGGAATTATGCAGTTACGATTAGAATTTTCCAGGTTTTGAATAGCAGCTCCCTATTTCCTCCTCCCCACAGCCCTTGGTAACCCTCATTCTACTCTCTGCTTTTATAAATTCAACTATTTTAGATTCCTCACAGAAGTTGGAATCATGCAGTATTTGTCCTGCTGGGACTGGTTTGTCTCACTCAGCATAAAATCCTTCTGGCTCCTCCATGTTGTCCTATAGAGCAGGAGTTCCTTATTTTTCATGCAGAATAATATTTTCTCATATGTATTTTTTACCACATTCTTTACCCATTCATCCACTGATGGATATTTAGGTTGCTGCCATATGTTGGCTACATGAGTAATGTGTAATGAACATGGAATTACCGTAGTCCCCCTTTATCTGTGGGGGACACATTCCAAAACTCTCAGTGGATGTCTGAAATTGTGGATATCACTGAACCCTATATATGCAGTTACCCCTTGAACAACATCAGTTTGAATTGTGCAAGCCCACTTATACACAGATTTTTTTTCAATAAATATATTGAAAAATTTTTTGGAGTCTTTTGACAATTTGAAAAAACTCACAGACAAATCACATAGCCCAGAAACATCCAAAAAGTTTTCTTTTTCTTTTTTTTTTTTTTAGAAAAAGTTAGGTATGTCATAAAACATATGAAGATACTAGTCTATTTTATTATTTATTACCATAAAGCATATACAAATCTATTATAAAAAGTTAAAATTTATCAAAACTTATGCACAAAAACCTCACAACCCATACATGGTGTCATTTGCAGTGAAAGAAATTTAAACAAATGAAAAGAGGCAGTATTAAATTATAACTGCATAAAATTAACTGTAGTACACACTGTACTACAGTACTAATGTTGTAGCTCCCTCCTGATGCTATCGTAGTAAGCTCAATAGTTATAAATGTGATGCTAATCATCTCTGTGTAACCAGTTCCTCTCCCCAGTAAATTGTATATCACACTAAAAATTGATTTCTCATGGTTCTTGTGTATTTTTCATTGTGTTTAGTGCAATACCAAAAAACCTAAATAACACCATGGGACTCATACAAAGTGCCACTAGTGATGCTAAAAGTGCTCCCAAGAAGCAGAGAATAGTTTACAGGAAAAATTTGAATTTCTTGATAGGTCCCATAGATTAAAGTCTGAAGCTATGATTACCTGTTATTTCAAGATAATCCAGTGTAAGAACCATTGTTAAATAAAGAAAATTCGTGAATCTGTCACTGCAGCTATGTCAGCAGGCAAGAAAACCTTACATTTTTTGCAAAATACATTTTATCTAGTATTGAAAATGCAGGTTTTATGTGGGTGCAGTATTCCTATAAGAAAGGCATACTAATAGACTCTAATATGATTTGAGAAAAAGCAAAGTCATTACATGGCAACTTAAAGCAAAAGGAAGGTGAAGGATCTAAAGCTGCAGAATTGAATGCCAGTGAAGGTTGGTTTAAGAATTTCAGAAAGAACTGTGGTTTTAAAAAGGTCAAGATAACAGGAAAAACAGCTTCTGCCAACCAAGAGGCAGCAGATGAGTTCCCAGATACCATTAAGAAAATCATTGAGGAGAAAGGATATCTGCCTGGACAGGTTTTTAATGCAGATGAAAGTGCCCTATTCTGGAAAAAAAAAAAAATGCCACAAAAGACATTTATTAGTAAGGAAGAGACGTGACCACTAGGATTTAAGGCACAAAGAAACAGGCTGACTCTACTCAGTTTTGTGCAAATGGAATTGGGTTTATGATCAAGACTGCCCTTATCTATAAAGCTACTAATGCTCAAGCCTTAAAGGGAAAAGATAAACACAAGCTGCCGGTCTTTTAGTTGTACAAAAAGAGAGCCTAGACAAAGAGAACCCTCTTTCTGGATTGGCTCATCAATTTTTTTTCCTCGAAGTCAGAAAGTATCTTGCCAATAAAAGACTTTTAAAGTTCTTTCGATATTGGATAATGCCCCTCGGCCACCCAAAACACCATGAGTTCAACATGGAAGACATGTAAGTGGTCTGCTTACTCCCAAACACAATGTCTCTAATTCACCCTCTAGATCAGGGGGTCACAGGGACCTTTAAGGCTCATCACACACAGTACTCTATGAAAGTGATTGTCAAAGCTATGAAAGAGAACCCCGATAAAGAGAACATCATGAAAGTCTGGAAGGATTACACCTTTGAAGATGCCATCATTGCTGTAGAAAAAGCTGTGGAAGCTATCGAGCCCCAAACAATAAATTCCTGCTGGAGAAAACTGTGTCCAGATGTTGTGCATGACTTCGCAGGATCTACTACACAGCCAATCAAGGAAATCATGAAAGAGATTTCCTTTTATGGAAAAGCAAAAGGTGGCAGGTAAAGGGTTTCAACATACGGATCTTGGAGAAATTCAAGAGCCAACAGCACACCAGAGGAGTTAACAGAAGACAACCTGATGAAGATGATGCATCTGAACCAGTGCCAGACGACGAGGAGAAGACATAGGAGAAGCAGTGCCGGAAAGCAAACTGGCAGGAGACAATCTTGCAGAAGGGTTCTGATTATTCAGGTCTGCTTTTGATTTCTTTTAAAACATGGGCCCTTCTAGGATATGCATGCCGAAACTAAAGCAAATGGTGGAATAATGATTGGTATCATATGGAAATATTTTTAGAGAAATGAAAAAGCAAAAACGTCAGATGGAAATCATGATGTATACAGTACCACCGAGTGTACCTGCCTCCCCTGCCTCCTCTTCCACCTCCGCTACCTCTGCTACCTCTGCCACCCCTGAGACAGCAGGACCGAGCCCTCCTGCTCTTCCTCCTTCTCAGCCTGCTTAACATGAAGATGAGGATAAAGATATTTATGGTGATCTATTTATACTTAATAACAAACATATTTTAAGTTCCTTATGATTTGCTTAATAACATTTTCTGTTTTCCAGCTTACATTATTACAGTAATACAGTCTATAATACATATAACATACAAAATATGTGATAATTGATGGTTCATATTATTAGTATGGTTTCTAGTCAATGGTAGGTTGTTAGAAGTTAAGTTTTAGGGGAGTCAAAAGCTATATGTGAATATTTGACTGCACGGGGGTTTGGCACCCCTAAACCTTATGTTCTTTAAGGATCAGCTGTACTGTGCACAAATTTTTTTCCTTCTTCACAATTTCACAAATAGAAAATTCGTTCTTATCATAGATCTTAGCAAATTCAGCATATGATTTTTCTTTCCTTATTAAGTCAAGAACTTCCCCCTTTTCACTTAAAGGAAGCACTGTAGGGCTCGCTTCTCTTTGGCATATCCCAATTGCCAGCACGTTAGCTTCTCAGTGACGGAGTCTCCTTGTGGACCAACTCATTTTGGTCTTCAAGATGCTTATAAAAGTATGGTTCTTACAGAGACAGCTGAAGCATTAGCAATGTCTTTTAACATTTATCTGTGTATCTGGCCGGCACATTTTGAAGAGTGTCCAAACAAAGGTAAGAACTGGGCAAAGAGAATAATAAAAGTCTTCCAAATTGACAGCCTCACAGTATTACATGGTGATCATCTATCAAGTAAATAGTATAAATTAGGCAAAAAAAGATGCTAATGAGATCCCCTGTCCTATGCAGTACATTATTTCAAGTTTCCAGGGAACACACAGGGGAAGGCTCGAGTTGGTGGTATAAGTCACTGGGCAAAGCAAAGCTGTAAGAGGTTATCCTCAGGTGACCAAACTAAGGCATAATGTCCCTAGGGATGGCATAATTATTTATGAATTAAACCAATTTCTAATTTTCTGAAAAATGAGCTTGAATTTTATGCCTTCTGGGAACTTAGTGTGTAGGAGGAAGTAACAGATCGTGAGTAACCTAGTATGTGCTACAAACAAATATGGTCATTTAAAATGTCAACCCTTTGTAATAGCCAAGAGCAAAACACCAGAAATTAACTAAGTAAAAACATTTATGCAGAAAGTAAGTATGCGGCTTTATGAATTGAGTTGAAAGTTGGTTAGTACCTGAAAATCATAGCAGAATGACTAGTCTTGAAGTAGCTTCTTTAGACATAAAATTGTGAACATCAGGTTTTTTTTTTTTTTTTTTGATGGTTTATAATTGTCAGCTCAAGACTAGGCCCTCCAGTAAATACTCACTCTAATCATTGCTTATGATAAAATGATGCAAGAATAAAAAATAATAATGATAACAGAAAAAACTAACTCTTGCACACATCATGTACCAAGTACTATTTTAAGTTCTTCGTATGTAAGGAAGTGCTAGTATTATTTTCTTTTTCTAGAGAGATTTATACATTTCCCCATTGTCGCATGGCTCCTGAGGGGTCAAGTTAGAGTTCAAACACAGGATTCTACCTCCATATTCTATGCCATTCCCAAATTTTGGTATATTTTCCCAAAAGAAAGATCCATGTGATTTAGACTAGATAGGTAGCTAAGCTTGACAGTCTGTAAGTAGGTTCAAATGCATTTTGTGTATGGGGTTTACACAACTTTAAAATAGTAACTAATTAAACACAAAACAATGATACCAAAGAATTCAAATTAATAATATTAATTTAACCTAAGGGATGATATTATTTTGCTAAACCTAAAACTACAGTTGGTTTTAATGATAAAATGATGTAACCAAGCCCTGCTTCTACATTAAATCGGTTTCTGAATTTCCCTTTAATTATACTAACGTAGAGGTTGACTCTTGGCATGAGTATGTTATAAAACTTCATAGAGCTAGCTTCGAGTTTATTTTCTAGATCAATTACTGTTCATTTCAAAGTAAAGGGTGAAGCACTAGATTAAGTTTAAGAAGCACCATTTCAGTGTCAGCAGTTTGGGAACGTGCATGTGCTGGTGTTACACAGAGCCACAAGTATAGATCTTATAAACTCTGACTTCCAAAAGATTTTCCTAGAATTGAAGTTGTAACAGAAAAGAAAGGGACAAGAGATAAGAACTAGGGCAGGGCCACGCAGGAGGACAGAGAGTTAACATAATCGGGTTCCGTGAAAGAGAAAGAGGTGGAGAGATGGATGTCTGGTGGGTAACCAAGATTGTCAACAACGCTATATAAAACAATTATTGTTAAAATCAAGAACAAAGTAAGCCTTCAGTGCTTACATGTGTATTCTTACCATATACCATGTCTTATCTGCGTCCCTGTCTCCCTTCTTCTACAATCCTAAGGAATGTTTTTATCAATTATTTTGTAAATTCAAGTTTTTTTAATAGCTCTAGAAACATTTTTAAGAAAGAGGGAATCCCACCTCATCCCCTTTTTTTAAGTGTAAATGCTTTTTTTTAAGGGGTAAAATAATTTTCTGGTTGTTTGTTTTTTGGTATGAGGAAATAGTGTGGGATGTTGAATTATTGGACGCTTTGACTGTCTTGGGAGTCAGCTTAACGTTCCGTCGATGGGGGCTAGTTTTTATATCCCATCATATAGAGCATACTAAATGGCAATGTGGAGTCCCAGGCCTGCATTTAATGTCTTGAACATTTTAAATTACTTCTATTTCCATGTTGTTTTTTAGTAGAATTGCTTCCTAAAGAAAACCACTCCTTGATCATGGCTCTCCCTGTGAGAATTGCGTACGCTCTGTAACATCTTTAGTCATGGTGGTCCTGTTTTCCTGATAACTTTGTTAATGTGCTGTAAAAGATTGAAAATTGAGAATGTGGTATATATGTTAACAAATTACAAATTGGTGGGACTTATGTAACAGCTTATCAACATTTGAAGACACTGATACTTGATATCCTCTTAAGAAAAATTTGCCTCCAGATTTTAAGCTGGAAAGTCACTGGAATAACTATTTAAAAAAGAATTAAAATCAATGGCTTTTTAGATTTGGGGTACTTATGTTAAGAATTGTGTACAAATCGAAGTGTCTGTACTGATCCTCAACACAACCAATAAAATCTCAATGACAAAAGGAAAAAAAAAAAGAATGTGTCCTGACTATCACAATGCAGGTTTTGTTTTTTGTATAATTTGGCATGTCTTTACTACTGAGAATGTGTGAGGACAAATTCGTTTCTTCCTTGTATTTTAACTCCTTTAAAAATTTCATTTGTACAAGACATTGTGATATTAGTCTTAACACAGAGCAAGCACATTTGATATAAGTAAATACAAATAAATTGTATGGCAGCGTTAGGGTATAACATAATTTTGATGACTCAGCATATGTTTACAATATATTTTTAAAATTTTTCATAATAAAAAATGTAAAAATTCTCATAAAATACTCTTGGACCCACTAGAATATTTTCAGAAACTCCCAAACACAGTTTGACATATAAGTTGTGGTGAGACATGTGGGACAGTACTGTAGGACTCCAACACTCCATAACACTCTGGATGGTGAAGGCAAAAATCAAAAAGAAATAAAACTGACAAAACAGAGAATGTTCACTCTTTGGAGAAGAGCTGAGTGAGGATAAACTGAAAGGTTTAGTGGGGAAAAAAAATCAAAACAAACCAGACTTTTCTTCTAGCTTCCTCCACTCAAACTGCCAGTAGTAGTGCTGAATAGCTGTTTTGCCCACCATGATCTAGCTAGCCTATTTATGCAGACATTGTACTGATTTCTCCTCTCTGATGACACAGTTCTAAATGAGTATTTTATATTTTCTAAGCATAATTTTGAATGGATTATATTATTTACATAGCACTGGAAGTGTTTGCTCAAGAGCAAATGACTTTCCTTCCTCTTTAATCACAAATTACTCATCCAGCCCTTTATTTAAAAAGTTCATGGCGACTCCAGACTAGATCATTGGAAAAGGTACGAGAAGATTGGGACAGTGGTGAAGTTACTTCTCAGTCCAGTTCTCTGCCTTCCGCCGCCCTAATTGTGATGGTGGCTGTGTGATCGCCACCGACTATGTTAGCATGGCAGACAGAGTGTGCCAGCAAGAGAGACTTGTGCCTCATTACTCTGAAAGCAAATTAGGAGGATTAATGTGCTTTGGCTTCAACATGAGAGATTTTTAAAAACACATGTTCTGTGGTTGCCTTAGGTCTCTGGAGAGTTGGCTCATCTGTTTTAGAAGGTCTGCCAATGAACGGAGAAGCATCTGTGTGAGCTGAAAGGGGCAATACTCGCCCCAAATGGCCCCTTTGCAACTACAGGTGGCTCAAGCAGTAGGGAAATCTGAACACTGCTATTTGATTGTGCAAATAGCTTTCATTGGTAAGAGTTTTAAAGGTCACTGGGGCCTTACATTTCTGAAGATAATATTTTACCTTGGCTTTTATATTGGCACCAAGAACTCAAGGCAGGGACCTGTGGTCAGTCTGGCCCAAGGCTTCGGAAGTTTTGCCAGGAACAGTTCTCACATCCTTTGATGAAATACTGCATTTAATATGCATCATGGTGCCTTCCTTTCAAATCTGAAGCAATGGCTTATCAAAAAATTCTCATAAACTTATGAGTATGCACGGGAGAGCAAAAGGAAGAGGACTCAACTACCCTTTGTGAGTGAGAAGTAAGTCAATGAGCATTGGTGAAATGACTATGTAAGGGAAAATCACCATTTGGGACATGAGGACCAAGGTTACTTAGGACCTACCGTTAGGGCTAATGCGATATCCCCGTGGCTTCATTAATCCCCAAATGGATCTAATTCAAGCCCAGTATGGTCAAGAGCTTACTCACTGCTGCTTCCCTGCTAATAAATTTTAAATGACTTACATCCCTGTACCTTTTATAATAGTTCTGATAAGGATCTATAATGGGAATTCACGCAGCTTAATCACTATTCACCTTACTGAAAATAATAATGCCTTAAAGGCTGATGGTGAAACCAATCCAGCTCTCAAAAGTTTCTGACTGCTGCTGCCTGAGGTAATTAGTGGTGGTTCCACTTCTTTGCAACAGGTGGCCCTGTCATGTTCCTAGGTGCAAGAAAAGGAGAGTCTGCTCACAATAGCCTACGGGAAGCAAGCAGTTCTCTGAGTGACTTGGGATTTACTCTTTTGTCTTTAAAAATGCATTAAGATTGGTAGTTTCCAAGCAAAGTGGCCTGAGAGGATTTTATTGCTTTGGTCATTTCAAAATCACGAATACAAATTAGGAAGCCAATAATTTAATGTTCTCTTGCTTTAAATAGTCCACAGGCAGATTGAGAACTGAAAATCTTATTTGTTCGTAAGAAATCAGTACTGTAAAATTATTTTGGAGAAAAAATATAGATTTTCTATAGGATTATGTAACTTTAAACTTTAGCATTTGCTGCTTATTTATCAAAGCATAAAATAAATCCTTTTCTGCTTTTTTCTGCTTTATATTGGAATAATGAATAAAATCTAATAACACTAATGACTTTCTGACTTTTAACTTTTATTTCATTTATTGTGGAACTACCCCATCACAAAAACAGATATTTAGTTATAAAGATATATCCTAATACACATAGAATCAGAATGCTCTTTATTTTTGCAAAGAAGGATGTATACTTCTTTTGAAAATATTGTGTCCTGAAATATGTATCTATAAAGCAAATTATTTTGAGTTAATCAGGTATGTTGTGCAAATTAAAGTCTTTTAAAAATGAACAGATACATCTATCTAAGCTGAAAGAGGAAAACAAAATCAGGCAGTATATGAGCAACTTGCTAAAATCACATTTCAGAGTGGTTAGTGGCATGAACTTTTAAAGTTAAATTTGTCTGGCTTAAATATCAGCTAGGAAACTTTGGAGAACTTAACATCTGTAAGTCTCAATTTCTCCATCTTTCAAATTAGGTAACAATTCTTATTTTATAAGTTTTCATAAAGATTAAATGAATTTTATAAAGAGTGTAGTTCAGAATTTTACAGGTGCATATTTTCAATAATTGGTACGCATTAGATTTACTCAGTCAAAATTAATGTGATAAATATTTAATGAGATCTATTGTGTGCCAGACATGATTTGCTAAGTCCTTAGGCATAAGCTAGTGAGCAAAAGCAAGCATAGTCCTAACCCTTTCGGAGCTTCTCAGTCTAATGGGGGACATAGTCATTAATCAAATAATCCCATAAATAAATTTAGAATTATAAATGTGAAAAGTACACTATAAGAGCATATAACGGAGAAATTAAATTAGCTAAAAAAACCAGGGAAAGTTTCCCTGAGAAAGTGACAACTGAAATATGAAGGAAAGTAGAAATAAAAAGAGTAAAGAGAGGAGATTTAAAGACTTTCCAGGCAGCATTTATGAAGCCATATGGGGTGAGGAAACAAGGCTCATTAAGGGACTGAAAAAAGAAGCATTGTTATAGAGCCACCACTACCTGTGAGAGAGGAGCAAGGAGTGGAGGCGAGGCTGCCATAGGAAAGGTTGTTTCCATCTCCAATGGTCTTGAAGAGATTAAATAGAGCAGTAGGATGAACAACCCTTCATCTGAAGAGACGACCCTAGCTGCAATGGGAAGAATGGATTGCAGAGGAGTGAGAGCGGGCATATATGTAAACCAATGAAGAAGCCACTTAAGGAGTGTAGGCAAGAAATATGGTAGCTTGAACTAGGGTTATGGTGGAAATGGAGAGACGTGGATGGATTTAAGGAAGTGGATTGAGTTGAATAAAATGTGCAGGACTTCGTGTTGAATTAGATATGGGTTTTATTGCTAAAGGCCTGTAACACTATCTAATAATTTCTTGTCCTTTCACTCTCTTGTCTACATGTCTGTTTCATACCTTTTCTTTCAACCCCTTGTACTTACCTTCTTCATCCTTGTGCTCAGCAGATGACCTTGTTCGTGAGTCCCTGAGAAAATGGAAGGCATCAAAAGAAAAGTTCTGGACACCCAAAACTACACCTACCAGCATCTGCACCCACCAGCATCTGCACCCACATATCCTACCCTCCTGCTATTTCTGCGGTTGTACTATATAGGCCCCTCTATCAGCTAGTCCTTCCATTTGTACACCTGATCCCATCTGCACTCAACTTCTCCAGCAAGTCTCCTCTCTTTTTCTCCTCCCTCTCTCTCTCTCTCTCTATCTTTCTCACTCATTATTCTCATTAGTGTACAAAGATGCCATTTTTCTCCCATTTAAAACAAACTCTTGATTCATGTTTGTCCAATAGCTACGGCCCCAATTTTTTTTTTTTTTTTGGTGTGGTTTTAAGCAAAATTCCTCTAAAGAGTCATTTGTACTTTTTTCTCCAATTCCCCTGTTTCTACTGTGTCTTTACTCCAAACCTGCACCATTGCACCAAAGCTATAAAATACCGTAAGCAACAAGGTTTAGTTCTGCACAACTATGTATGGTGGGGCTAAGAAATACATGAAAAGACTTAGAGGAAATGTGAAACCCTTAATCACAATCTATCGTATTATTACAAACCAGCAACCTAAACCTTAAGTGCAAATTCACATGGATTGACCTGCTCACTGAGGTATTCGGTGGACAGAGGGTGGGGAGATGCTCTGGACAAACATCAGCGTGGCCGTTTATAGCTTGTCGTTGTGTCCCTTCTCTGCCAGGCTAACTTCAGGCTTCTCTGTGATTCACAGCTATCTCAAAAATCTAAGTATTGATTTTTCAACTCCATTACATTTAGGGTCATTTGCAAAGTAACCATACATGTTCTTGTCTTTATAGTATCATGGAAAATACAAAAAATAATAAAGATGTCATTATTGATCCCTAGAGAAGCAGAATTTGGAACATGTCTAAGCAGAGAGAGAGAAAGAGATGGAGAACAACCGATTTCTTAAAATTATTTGTCTCAGAGTGTGTCTCATACTGAAACAGATGAAGGCAGAAAACAAGAGTGCATGAAGTGAAATGAACAAAGATTTATTATAACTGGATAGGTTTTGGGATCAGACTCATAAATGTCATATAAATAAATGGGCTAAAGAACATACTTTATCTGGGAAAATAATAAATTTAACAAAATAAATAAACTGTAAAGCATCTTACTTTCTGCCATTATAGACCTCCTCAGTTTTTCCACTTAAATTTTACATTAGAGATTCAAAGTCTCATTTATACATCTGGCATCAATCAAAACTGATTAATTTGTTAAAGGATTTTTGGTCGGCATTGCTATTCAAGAAAATGAATTGATGCATAATGATTTAAAAATTTGCTTCTGGTGGATTAAAAGCAGCATCATTATTTTGGTGTTGAATAACAATAAGAATCCCAGCATAAAGAAGCTGAAAATGTTTACATAATATTAAAGCAATACTTTAACACAGCAATTCAGTTGGTCTCAAAGATAGAACTACAATATGTGCTAAAAAATGTTCCATTGAACAAATGTAACAAATATTTATCTCAACTACATAGAGTAACACTCCCAGTATCTTCAAATTTACAAACAAATAATGAAGGTAAAATAAACATTTAGGATAATAGGGTATTTGTTTTCTTCTTCTATGTTCAGTTCAGTTAAGGATAATAAGAATATTAAGAATAATAAGAACAAAATCACTAAAAAAATCAAACTCTAAATTTCAGACTCCTCAAAGGATGGAAGCCAGTAATATTAATTTTAACATATGTGCTATGGTCTGAATGTTTGTGTCCCACCCAAACTCATATATTGAAATCCTAACCCCCAAGTTGATGGTATTAGAAGATGAGGCCTTTTGGGAAATGATTAGCTCATGTAGGCAGAGCCCTCATGAATGGGATTAGTGCTCTTACAAAAAGAGACCCAAGGGAGCTTGTTTGCCCTTTCACTTGAGGATGTGGCAAGGAGGTGCTGTCTGTGAGGAATAGACCAGACACCAAATCTGCCGGTGCCTTGATCTAGAACTTCTCAGCTTCTGGAACTGTGAGAAGTATATGTTTGTAACTTATAAGCCACCCAGTCTATGGTATTTTTGTTATAGAAGCCTAAACAGACTAAGACAATATGCATTTCATGACTACCATGTGAAAGATGTTCAGTAGCTGTAGGTATAGGGCTGCATTGTCCAATATGAAAGGCATTAATCCCACGTAACTGCTGCACTTGAAATACAGCTAATGCAAATTGAGATGTGCTGTAAACAATTCACACTAGATTTTGAAGGCTTATTATTCTAAATATAATGCAATATATCTCATTAAGGACTTCTAGTATCCTCTCCAGAACGTACAGAGCAGGGAAGAATATCCTTCCCACAATTAACAGAAAATAGTTGCAGTAACTTCAAATTCTTAGTCTTTTACAACATTTCAGAAAACCGAGGTTGCAGAACAATCAATGGGCCAAACTTTAAGGAGAGACAGGTACCTGCAGGGAGAGAGGAGACTGAGCACTTGCTTACCAGATGCTACTGGGCACCAACAAGTAGAATTCAGCTACAATAGTTGACAAATTGGTGAAGGGTCAAGGAAGGCTGGCAGGACAGTGCAGAACCCTTGAGACCTGTAGAAAGTGGGGCAGTTCTCACCATTTGCAGGATTTTCCCCCATGAATCCTTCCGTGTGATCACAGAAAAGATTATAGAAGCTGAAGAAAGTATTGGTTTGCGTGCAGATGTAGGGGTAGAAGAATAGCAAGTCTGCAGGAGGGCCAAGAAACTCCACCTGAAACCTTCTCCCCATCTCCTCTTTTGGAGCAAAAACCCGTGAAAGGAAAGGGAACAAATACTTTTGCCCTTAGAGTACTGCTGGGGGAAAAGAACCAGAAAACCTACCCCTAGAGCACGGGCTAGGCCCACACAGCCAGGAAAGGGGCAGGAGAACCAAGAAGGCCATACCTCTGACAGCCAGGGACATGGTGCCTTCCTAAGGCTGAGGCTTAATCAGAACAGAAAACACCCCACCACCACCACTGGCAACAACAGGCAAACAAGCTTCAAGTAACGATAGTTTGCAAAGATACCGTCTCTACTGTGCAAATAGAAGGGAATATCTAAAGCTGAGGGCACACAGATATTAATGACGCAAGTCAATCTCCATTCTCAACACAAGGTATCACTGCAGAAATTCAAAGAGTGCATTGAGTTTAACCACATCAACAACAAGTTTCAGATCTAGCCCAATTCCTGACTCAAACACATACACTAAAGGCCTAGCAGATGGAAAAGTGCACTATTCCCAAGCCAAATTATATATATGAAAAGCCACACCCAAGAACAAAACCATCTGAGTGAAACTCAGATATGGCACAGATGTCGGAACTATGTGAGAGGGAATTGGCTAAGACTTCCAGTACTACGTTGAATAAAAGTGGTGAAAGTGGACATCTTTGTCTTTTTCCAGATTTTAAAAGAAAGGTGCTCAACCCCCTCCTGCACATAGATATCCTCAGCACTGGGCTGCTGGTGTTAGGGGAGGAGCAGTGTAGGCAGTTCGAGACTGTTCTTCCATAATAAGGAGCAAGTTTGTTTTGGCCATCCTGGTCCCAGTTCTAAAGTCCTGAATTCACCATTTACTCCCTCGCATTAGGACGTTTCTGGCTTTATCAGTTCCCTCTCCTACATTCCTAAGTTTTACTAAAAAAAATCAAGATATCTTTTTATAAATGCTTTTCCTTTTTTTTTTTTTTGCCTTTTAGAGGTGAACTGTAGCTCATGCATATAAGTCACTTAATTTTCTACCTGGGAATTTGTGAAAGATATAAAAATTGTGAGTTAGACAAATATTAACTAGGTAAAATTTCTTTTGCTCTGGCCAACAGAGATCCCAAGCACATTATTTCAAAAATAAATTAAAAGTAATTCACTCCTTTTAGAGAGTACATGAAGCAACACAAATGCAGCTACTTTGGTTAAACTAGTCCAGTTGTGACCATTAGGAAAAAAACTTGCTTATATAATCTTAGTGGCTTTATAGTTTATCATGTATGCCCCACTACTACATGTGAAAAGTACCTGAAATATATACATCATCAAATAAGGTAAATTACAAAGAGGAATTTTATTCAGAATTTGGTTACATAGAAATTAATTTCAACATCAAGTAACATTGGGTGAAGTCAATCGAGATAGCTAGTAAAACCTTCCAGTGATCATCCTGCCGCAGAAACATCAAATAGAACAACTATCCATGCAAGAAAGCACCTTCACAAGAGCTAAAAAATCAAGTGTGAGATCACAGTCCCTGGTTTTAGCTTAATAACAAGAAAAGACATAATGAAGAGGGTAGAAAATATAGAAAAAGTGAAGAAGAATAAAAATTCTACCACACAGAGATAACTATTTTAATACTTTGAGTTATAACTCTCTAGTATTTTTCTATACATATCTATATATTCTTTTTCTAAAATGATTTGGGATTGTACTTTCAGTACCTCTCTTGGCAAACATATGCCCAAATCTGGACAGTAACGCAGATCAGAAAGCAAACCACTGAAGCCTCTTTTTCACTGGGATTATTTACTGACCCTGGAGAACCTAAGCTTCAGTTTCCAGCCTCACAGAATGGGACAGGTGAGAGACAAAGCCTACGTATGCCCAGTATGAATTTTGAAGCTAGGCTACACCTCAATAAAGAGGAAAATACCAGAAACAACCCCCACAGCCCTAAAGAACTGTAAGAAAAGTTGGCATAAGACTGGTCAGTGAAGGAAAGAGAAAATAAAATGATTGAAAAGTTGTATCTGAAAATCGGAACCCACTGGGTAGTATTTCTAGACCTCACACTGCGACTCTGAAAGTGCTTCCAGACGGGTGATGCCCCGAGGCAAAGAAACACCATCTTTTGCTGTTGAGGAGCTAAAGGAGCTAAAAACCAAACTCAAAATTTAATTGTGCTAGGAACTGAATAATTTAGTTGAGGCATCATTTTCTTCCATTGATTCCTTTCGAATCAAAGTCTGGAACAAGTGTGTGTGATTGGTGGAATCTAGGCCACATGCTTATAGCCAAGCTGCAAGGCAGGACCGGAAGTGATTTTCTCAGTTCTGCTTTTGGGAAGATACACAAGTAATCTGGCAATTTCCAAAGCCGATATCAGCTATAGCTACAATAGTAGTGGAAATATTGAAACAGCTATATGCTTGTCAACAAATAGTAACGAAAATAAGTAATAAATGTTGATTAACGTCAATTAATAAACTAATTGTTTCAACCTAATTCCT
Source organism: Indri indri (assembly GCA_004363605.1). Lineage (NCBI taxonomy): Eukaryota > Metazoa > Chordata > Mammalia > Primates > Indriidae > Indri > Indri indri. The sequence continues at coordinate 31,121 of RJWJ010001929.1, forward strand.
CTAAGATTTTATAATAATCATTAATAATTGGACCTCCCAACATGGGAACTTCCGAGAAACATATCAGCAATCTCTGCTTATTTAGCATGTGTCACAACAGACAGTACAGCAGCAATGTACGTTCTTTACAGGTGGTGGATGATTTATGAGAGTCCCATTTATTATTTTTCTCCAATTCAATAGTAATTTCTTATCCTAAGTAGGTTAACTTTAAATGAATTCTATTAGCAGTATACAACCCATTTTTGCGTGATACTTATGTAAGCAGTAAATATGCAGTGTATATATAATTTTAAAGTTTGTAATACTATATTAAAAATTACACCTAGAATTAAAAGAAAATAATGTCTTGATATGTTTAAATATCATGAATCTGAATTGAGAAACAATATTATTAAGAAAGTACTGCAGCTTATAAAATCGTCTAACATTCTGCAGAAATCAGTGCATCCTGGGACATCTCTTGAACCTGTGTAATAATTAGTATGAAATAAAATAAAACCAAAAGATTTTGATTTCTGGAATTAAAAACTCCTTGACTATTTCAACAATAGTGTTGTTTGGCTATAACTAGTTGATATATATAAATGAAATAATGCTCAAATGTTTTGTCATTAAAAGTTGAAAGTGCTAAACACAAAAATACTTCCTTAAAGAGGTAATTCCATTCTGTTATGGTTTAAGAATCGAATAACAAAAATTTTCAATCTTCAATAAGAAAAGTTTTTTAAGCACTGTGAATCAGTTTAATGCAATAAAACATTTGAAAAAATGAAAACATCTGTAAAAATAATTTATCACAAAATAAAGATTAAAAAACATTTTATGGACATTGGAGACTCAAAAGGGGGGAGGGAAAAGGATGAAAAATTACCATGGGGTACAATGTACACTATTCAGGTAATGGGCGCACCAAAAGCCCAGAATTCACTGGTATACAATATATACATATAACGGAATTCAATGCATACCCCCTAAATCTATTAAAGTTTCAAGAAAGGAAAGAAAAAAATAAAAGAACATTTTAAAGGACCGTTAACTTTTTAGCAATATTTATTATTATTTACTTAAAAATAATCTAAAATGTTTAGACATTATGATACATTGAATAGAATTTTTAAAGTACCAAAATTGTGACTAGCAATGGTAATGGTAAATATCTTGAATTTTTCCTGACCTCTGAGAGTATGCAAGGTGGAAATGTGTAATATCTGACCATTAGGTATGACAGCTGTGGGTTTTTATAGAGTCCTTCTATCAGATTAAGGAAGCTATCTTCTATTAATAGTTTTATTTTGCTGAGATATTTTTGGATTTTTTTAAATTTTTTAAATCATGAATGGGTTTTGAATTTTCTCAAATAATTTTTCTGTGAAAAATTTCTACCAAAATGAAGTTTTCACGGTCAAAAAACAAAATTCAATTGTATATCAGCAATGCTTAGTTGGGATATAACACTAAAAAACAATTCCAATCTTAATAGCATCAAAAAGCATAAAATACTTAATAAATTTAACAAAAGAAATGTTAGACAACTACACTAAAAAGTATAAAATATTGTTAAGAAAAATGAAATATTACAAATAAATGATGAGATATTATATTCATATATTAGAGGACAATATTGTTAGAATGTCAGTTCTCCCTAAATTGAACTGTAGAGTTAATGTAATCTCAGTCACAATGCCAGAGTGTTTTCCTACAGAAATTGATAAGCTGGTTCTAAAATTTATATGGAAATTCAAAGGCCTGAGATCAGCCCAAATAATGTTGCAAAATAAGAACAAATTTGGCAGACATAACTACCAGATTTTAAGATATACAGTAATAAAGAAAGTGTGGTATTGGCATAAGATCTGACAAATAGATCCCATGGACACAATAGACCAGGAATAGTTCTAAACATATTCAGTCAACTTATTTTTAACAAAAATGCCAGGGCAATTAAATGTGGGAAAATAAAATCTTTTCAATAATTGGTGCCAGAAGAATTGGATAAAAATATAAGAAGTAAGCAAATCCAAGCACAAACGTTAGTTGAGAGGAATCATATATATAAATGTGAAAGCTAAAACTCCAAGGCATCTGGGAAAAACATAAAATATCTTTCCAGCCTTGGGGCAGGCAAAGACTTCTTAGAGAGGACACCCACACACACAAAAATGACAAATTGAACTTGATCAAAATTAAAAACTTTTGTCACAGCCTAGGGAAAACCATATGCAATATATGATTTTGGGAGAACATATCCAGATTACATTGAATATATACACAGTTGTCCCTTGGTATCCATAGGGAATTGGTTCCAGGAACCCCATGGATATCAAAATCCATAGTTGTTTAAATCCCATATATAAAATGGTGTAGTATTTGCATATAACCTATGCACTTCCTTCCATATACATTAAATCATCTCTAGATTACTTATAATACCTAATACAATGTAAATGCTATGTAAATAGTTGTTTTAATGTATTGTTTGTATTGATATGATTTATTATTGTTGTATTATTATTTTTATTTTTAACTTTTTAAAATATTTTTGATCCGTGGTTGGTTGAACCTGCAGATGCAGAACTAGTAGATATGAAGGGCCAACAGTATATTCAGAATTTATAAAGACCTATCACAACTCTATAAAAAGTAAAAGACAATTAAGCCCAATAAAAAATAGGCAATGGAAGTGAATAGACACTTCTCCAAAGAAGATATATGAATTATGAATAAGTCAAGAGGTAATTAGTGTCATTAATCATTAGAGAAAGGACAATCAAAAGTAAGATGAGATTTCCACCACAATGGAAAAAATAAAACACACTAATAATACCAAATGTTGCAAAGATGTGGGACAACTTAATCTCTCATACTTTTCAAGTGGAAGTATAATTATTTGGAAAGCAATTTAGCCATTTCTTATAAAGTTCATTACATGTCTATTCTATCATCTAGTAATTCAACCACTATATATTTTCCTAAGAGACCTGAAAATATATGTCTACAAAGAGACTTAGGAGATAATGTTTATAACCAATTTAATCATAATAGCTAAAAACATGAACTGGCCCAAATGTCTATCAAGAGGAAATGGATAAACAAATTGTTATACTTACACAATTGAATATGACCCCCAAAATTAAAAAAGAATGAATTAATGATACACACCACAATGTGGATGAATCTCCAAATAGTTACATTACATGAAAGACGCCGGAGTGAAAACGATACCTAGTCTATGACTCCATTTGTATGAAATTGAAGAATAGACAAAGTTAATCTATGATAATAAAAGTCAGAATAATGGTTGCTATTGGGGTGCATGGAGATTGACTGGAAGTGGACATGAGAGAACTTTATAAAGTGATGAAAACAGTCTGTGTCTTGACTGAAGTAAATGGTCATACATGTCTACGTGCTTGTCAAAACTTACAAAATTGTGCATGCAAATCTGTGCATTTAGCTATACGTTTTATGTTAATTAAAAGATAAAATGGTGGGGGTTTGATTCTGAGTCCTCAGCCTGGCTGGGATTTCAGTAATGCTGCAGAAACTTAGGGAATCTTCCAGTGAGTAGGGACCCATTTCAACTACCTAATACATGCAAACTGGAAAATACCAGTTTTCTGACTCATTTCTTCACACTGCTTTCTGCCCTTTTTCCTCCACTCTTCCCCTCACCTTCATGCCTTCCTCTTCCCACAGAAAATGAGCACTCTCACTAGAACATCCTCTCACATACCCTCATCCCCAGCTGGGCAAAAAGCAGGAGCCAATTAACCCAGGAATTTACTATTTAAGACTCAACGAACTTATTATATAATTATTTTTGAAAGAATGAACTAGTTATGTAAAAAATCAATAATTAAAATGTCTTATTCTGGAGAGTTATGAGAACATTTAGGTGATTTTAACTAAGAAAACTAAGTGTTGGTGTCATCAGCATATACAATTTACATGAGAAAATGCTTATCTAAGATTTTTCCACTTTGGAAGGGATTGGCAGAGATCAATCCCCGAGAGGTTTGGAGTCCAGCGAGAAGGGTAGGTGGAACTGTTCGTTTCTCCCCCACCTCACATCTCTGATGGGTGGTGGGTTCCCAAGCTGCTGGATAGACCTTCTGCCCACAAAAGCCCCGAGGCTGCTGCCACCAGTGAGCTGGGAGCTTCTTGTGGACAGGGCGTCAGGTTCCCACGCCCCTAGGGCACTTCCCCCACCCCAGACCCTAGCCGGGAAGGCAGGCGCCATATTGCTTCTCTACCCACCCTGCCTTTGTTCTCCCCAGGGGGCTTCAACTCCTCAGTTCCCACAGACTTTTTCCAACTCCAGCCCAGACTGCAGGAGACACAGGGATCCAGTGGGTCCCAGGTGACCTGTGTGACTCCAATGCCTGAACATTCTGGGTGGGTGGCCTCCCAGAGTGAGGGACAGTCATGACCAGAAGGACAGCTTTCCTCCATCCAGACTCTTTTTCTCCCCTTCCCCCCCCCAACAGCTGCAGAGAGAGAGACAATTGAGCCACCACACTGAAGCTTCCACAGAGAGTGGGGCTCAGACCTTTCCTCTTAGGGTCCTGTAGCAGACAGCAGACTTATTGATTATAAGTAAGCTTAACGAAATACAAGAAAAAATGGAAAACCAACACAAAGACTTTTCTACTTTGGTCCAGGACGCCTCACTCAGCATTTCATGTCCACACTGGTGCAGCCAGTACTTCACTCCTTACTGCTTCCTCCCTCTCCGTCATCTGTCTTGCCCAAATGCTGAAACTTTGTCCCACGTTCCATTTAAGCCTCTGCTACCGGGAACTTGGCTGTTGCTCTGCATTCTCCAGCTTCAGTTTTAAGCCTTGCCTGATCTAGATTCTCCCACTGGCTTTCTGTGTATTGTGATGTTAGCTTATTTAAAGCCATGAGTTGTCCATGATGATGACATAACTCTGTTGTGCAATCATGAAACTATTTTTAAGAATGTGCTGGTGGAAAAAGGGTATATGGTTGTAGTTTATTTGTGCTATTATAACAAAATATCTGAGAATGGGTCATTTATAAAAAACAGAAACTTATTTCTCACAATTCTGGAGATTAGGAAGTCCAAGATCAAGAGAACAGCCCTCAACAGATTTGGTTGTCTGTTGAGGGCTATTCTCTGCTTCCAAAATGGTGCCTTATTGTTGCATTCTCAGGAGGGAGCAACTCTGTGTCCTCATATGGTGGAGGACAGAAGAACAAAAGAGCCAAACATTGTGTGAAGCCTCTTTTATAAGGGATTTAATTTTATTCATGAGGGGAGGAGCCTTTATGATTTAATAACTTCTTGAAAGCCCCACCTCTTAAAACCATGACACTGGTCATTAAGTTTCATCCCCTGCATTTTGGAAGGGACATAGTCAAACCATAGAGGATGGTACCTGTATCAGTACAAATGATTAGTACTAGAAGCAAAACTGCTCCAGGTATATGCTCAACTATGTTTCATAAAATTATTACCACATCACAATATTGGCAGTTCCAAAATTCCATTCATATTTTCTAATTATATCCACTAAAAAAAGAAAATCTGTTGGGGACCTGTTCTTTATAAAACAGTCTAATACTCATGACTATAATCATCTGCTTCATGCTGTCTTGGAATATAACGACAATTATAAATAATTTTTGTGAGTACCTTTGTAGGTAAGGAATGCCTACATCTAATTTTAGACTTTTAAGCTAAACACTAGAAAGCAAATATAAAATTCTTATCTTGGAGACAAACCAGACTTGTTTAACTCCTGTGGAGCTTTTGAGGTCTTAAGCTATGAAGTACACCATGTCTGTCCATTTGTGAGGCTTTGTGTGCCTTTGACAAAAACTACTGAAGCAATCATTTAAATGGGATTATCTTTGTAAGTAAGTAGGAAGTTTTTATTTCTAGTAAATTATTTTTCCTAGAACAAAAAAGGCAGAAATGATCCTTCATTGTGAAACTTTTTTTATTACTCCAGTGAATATAAAATTACATTTTGTCTGTTCCCTAGATCCTGTTATTACATCCCTCAATATGACCAAGTCTGATGGGATCCAGATAGTATTGTAGATCTATCTTGACTGATGGTATTTGGCTCCAACTTAATATATACGATGCATTCGGCAGTCCTAACCCTAAGTATGTCCTTTGAATCTTCTTGTTTCTTCCTCAACTGCATTATGGAAACAAGATTCTGATTTGCTTATACCAGAGAACAAGAATGATTACAGAGTAGATGGCCTCCATAGCCCTACAAGTCTCTAGAGGAAGATCATAGCTTATTTTATCCTAATGGATAACTAATCATTTTAAAATGTGTTGGTGTTTAAAATGATAAGCACCAGTTTGATATCTGTCCTGTTTGATTATCAGCTGACTGGAGGAAATAGGCTACACTCACCAAGGAGCTTTATCAACTGCATACATTCAAAGTATTTTGTTCACATTTCAGAGTGCATTCCCTTCCCTCCTTGCCCCAACCCACCCCACCCCATCCACAGGCCAGGGATAGTTACTTCTATAAGGACAGTGATGGAAATGAGAATGTCATATGGAAAAAGGCTAATCACCACTTTTAGATGATTGGATGTTCTATACATAGATAATGTGATATTAGGTGATAGTGTACATCAAGGAGATATTCTTGTTTGTAATTAAATATGTGTGTGTATACACATACATGCTCCTTCTCAATTTTTTACAATTTGCGTCACTTTTCTATGAGCAGAGAAAAAAATTTTAAAAATATATTATTGACTCATTACTGTTTTCATTTATATCCTGTGAAGATAATGTAGCGCTCTTTAATTTTAACGTTACAACACACTCCTTTATCGTGATCAGTCACGTGGTGTTTTGCAAGTAATTTGTTAAAGTGTTGGAAATTGCCAATTATTTGTTTATAAAGGAGAGCAGATTCAGGGTTAGGCATTTTCACTTGCTTCCATTCAATTATACATTTTCAAATCAGTGAGGAAAAGCTGGAGTTACAGATAACGTGGTGTGAATTGTCATAAACTGCAGGCTTTTCTTCCTGTGAGCTCTTCCATAACCATGAGAATTTGGGGAGTCTGTGGACATCTGTCCAGTGTACCAAGGCAGAAAAAGGTGAATGGTTTCACACCGAGGTTCCCAACCCCCTAATCCCATGTTAGGAACTGGGTCGCACAGCAGAAGGTGAGTGGCAGGCTGGGAGCAAATCTTCCCTGTATTTATAGCCATTCCGCATCGCTCACATCAGTGCCTGAGCTCCACCTCTTGTCAGATCAGCCCTGGCATTAGATTCTCATAGGAGTGTGAACCCTACTGTAAACTGCGCATATGAGGGATCTAGGTTGTGTGCTCCTTATGAGAAGACCATAGTAAATCAATTGCTCAGACTCATAGAAAAACCCTATCAGTGAGTGGCAAGTGACAACATAACAATAATAGAAATAAAGTGCACAATAAATGTAATGAATTTGAATCATCCCAAAACCAACCCTCTCCCGACCCAGTCTGTGGAAAAATTGCCTTCCATGAAACTGGTCCCTGGTGCCAAAAAGGTTGGGGACTGCTGGTTTAACAGACAGATGTCATTTATAAATCCTTACAAATCAATTCTTAATAATCCTTTGTTTAATAAAATTCTTGCCTTTTTATTTTTTGAGACAGAGTCTCACTCTTGCCCAGGCTAGAGTGAGTGCCGTGGTATCAGCCTAGCTCACAGCAACCTCAAACTCCTGGGCTCAAGCAATCCTCCTGCCTCAGCCTCCCAAGTAGCTGGGACTACAGGCATGCGCCACCATGCCCGGCTAATTTTTTTTTATATATTTTTAGTTGTCCAGATAATTTCTTTCTATTTTTAGCAGAGACGGGGTCTCGCTCTTGCTCAGGCTGGTCTGGAACTCCTGAGCTCAAATGATCCGCCCGCCTCGGCCTCCCAGAGTGCTAGGATTATAGTCGTGAGCCACCGCGCCCGGCCTAAAATTCTTACCTTTGTTTAATGTCATGATACATAATCATAAGTTGTTTGTATTCTCCACTATCTTTGTGTTGTTTCTTTAAGTTCTCTGTTTTCTTAAGGAAAAATAAACTTTTTGTCATTTACAGCCATGTATATTAATATTTCCTCTCTTATCAAATTGAAAATTTTAAAGGCTATTTTCTCCCTGAGACAGCATTTTCTTTTGCTCATATTAGGAAACTAACCCAGAATTTAGATTCTTCTGTGGTTTTTAGATAATTGTTCAAGTCTTCATATAATTATACAGGTTTTATTCTTTCTTCCTCCATTCCAATTAACCTATCAGAGGAAAGATGGACTTTATTTATACTTACTCCTCTGTCTACCTTTACTAATGGGGCAGTTTTAAAGAGTATTATTGACACATTGGCCTTGATAAGAGAAAAAGGAAAAAAAATATAGTCAACTTGCATCACTGTAACTCTGAAGAATCCAAAGAGGTACCAGTAAGGAGAGGATGAGGTTGGAAGTAGAAATTTTACCATCTGAGCAATCCTGAACATTGCCAGATTGTCTGAAAGCAACTGAGCACCCTATCCTCCCATCCATGCTCTCCCATTCCCTTCCATCCCCTGTATCTTAAGGGTTGGAAACCTAAGAGTTACATTTCCCCAAATGCATGTTAGCAAGGCTTGAGTTATATTCCACAAATGAGAGATACTTACCTGAATTTCGGAAAACGGAAGACAAGCAAAAGGCATTGCTGGGTCTATGAAGGAGGTGGGCCAGTGCAAGTTTAGCATAGGCAGTAATATTTTAACAGATGAATTTGTGCTTTTTCTCCTTTGCACCATCTATTTTAATGTTGACAATAGAAATGATCTCCTGAAATTTTGCGCTTCCTAGTTTCCTCAATGCTAGTGAGACTTTTCCTAATTTGCAGTTCTCTAGCTACTCCAGTGGTTTTATAAGATGTTAATCCCCTATATTAAATAACTTTTTGCAAGAAATGTTTAAAATGGCTTTTCTTGCTATCTGAATCATGACTGGCTCCTCCATCTTCCCTGATAACAAAAGTTCTAGATAATTTTGTGTGAACCATAATGAAATCTATGTGTAGAGCCTTTTATGCTACACAAATATCTACCTTTAATGATCTTCAAAAACCAAAACCAAGCCATCTGATTCTTAACAAATATGTATCTTTACTGGACTTCCGTATAGCCAAAACCTAACTTTCCTAGAAGATATATGATAAAATGGGAAAAAAGTTGTGTTTTACAACCTTGCAGAGCTATCTTCAAATCTTAGATTTAATATTTACTTCACTTCATAAACTTAATTTCCTTGATGGATGTTTATTGAGTACTGAGAAGAAAATGCATATTCCCCACCATGGGACAGAAACACTGTGCTAGCCTGAAGCACTCAGCAAAACTGTTACAAAATAGATTAAGCACTTACCAAGATAACTACTAGGCCCAGGAAAGGAGCCCAGAACTTTCTTGGGTGTCTCAGCACTTTTTTGACCTGAAAAGGCTGGCTCAAACCATTCCTGACTGCTTTATAACTGCTTTGGTTGCCCTATAGTGCCCTTTAGCTAATTGTAATACTGAAATCCCCACCTACTGGAAAATTGTAATATCATTAACATAACATAGGTTGTCAGATTGTGCATGACCATGGTACTGGGCCTGCAATGATGCAATGTTAAAGCTCTGCATCATTTATTGAGAGGGGATTTAAGGCAACACCACAGGGTGAGCAGACTCAGATTTTGCATGCAAGAAAGCACCTGTGGAAGAAATTCCCGTGCCACCCAGGAGCAAGTGCCCTCGTAAGTAACCTCTAATACACTCATCTAACTCATCAAGCTGGACTTGTCTGAGTCATTCTTTAGTCTTTCTGCTCCTTCTCAGTTTGAGGGGCGGTTTTTCTATCGTGACCCAGGATTTTCCCAGAAGGAGTACTAACTTGGTGCAAAGAATAGCAAATACCTGTGATATCACAATGGTTAAAACGGTCCCTGTTCCTGCCCTCATGCTTAAATTCCAGCAGCAAATATTGGTGGAAAAGAGAAACACATAGGCACAGTCAGGTAATAAGCAGCCTTCCATGTCACCAAAATATTGTGAGTTTACCATAAGAATCATGAGGAGACACTGAAGAGTTTTCATCAGAAGAGTGGCTTGGTAATATTTGAGCTTTTGAAAAATCACTCTGGCTAGCTGTTTTAAGTTGGATTGGATGGGAAGAGGATGAGATATAGAAATACCAATTAGAAAGCTACTACATTAATCCAGATGAGAGATAACAGGATTCTGGGGAGACAATCATCACCTGGACCATGGGGATGGAGATGATTCAAGAAATAACTACGAATTACTAAAAGCTGTGGGAATTAATTGGATATGTGGGATAAAGACACAGAAGAGTCAAGGGTGACTCCAAAGCGTAAAGCTTTGGGGACATGGGTGTATGGTACCATGATGACTGGGACAGAGAACAAGGAAGACAACGTGGAGGAGGGTTGGGGCAGGGTGTGCATTGAAATGGCAGGTTCTGTTTGAGACAAGTCGGATTTGATACGCTGGGGAGACACCTATGTGACATGTTATGTCAGCCAGTAGAGATACAGGTTAGAAGTTTAGAAGAAAGGCCTGGTGTGAAAATAAAGGTTCAAGCATCTTCAGAACGTGGATTATAACTGCAGCCATAGGAGTGGCTCCATGGACTCGATCAGGTGCAGAATGGAGAGAGAGCAGGATCAACTGTGGAGGTGTATTTTTCTTTGTCAGTCACATTGAAGTCTTACCCTCTCATCTTAGGAACTCTGGTAAAAATTTCACGCAATTTCTCTAATTTCCCTAATTTTGTTTATTTCAACAATAAAAGCACTACATTAAAGACATTTTATTAATGAACTGACATGATGAATTGGACCAGATATATGTTAACTGGATCCATTAATTGGATTCTAATATCTACTACAACAGTTAATATGGTAGCATATACAGTGTAAGAATTCTCCAAGTTGGGGGAACACCTTTAACCACAATTTTCCATTAACATCGTAAGCAAAGTATATGCTGTTTAAAAGACAAAGAGCTTCTTTTTGGACAGTTATGCTGAATCCAGCAGAAAAATGAATTCTTCAACTATATATTACATTATTATATACACATTATTTTTTGTTGACTTCTTAATCCATCTTCCACCTAACCTAACTTCTATTGTTTTCATTCTTTTTCAGTATTCCAAAATGCAGTGTGCCTAAAAACCAGTCTTTTATTTCTAGCATGGAAAGAAGTTAATAACAGCTTCAGTATGAATTTTAAATATATCCATAAAATGAAGCTCTTCAGTTCACAAAATTAATGTTGTAACCAAATATAATACTCATGTTGAATTCATGTGAAATTTTAAAAACATATTCACGAATTCTATCATACTTACAAAAATATGACTACAATGAAATTTCTTTAACAGCATCCAAAGAAATACCACTATTTGAACATCTCAATTATTTTTCATGAATATAATAGGGTTTTAAGCATCTTTGGTTGGGTACTATTGAAATAAAAATTATATTCACAAAATAATTAAATGAAAAATACTTTAGCATCTATGTTCTACTATTTATAGGTACAATTTTTATTATGTATATACCCATAAGTTATCAAAAAATGTAGCTAATTATGTTGAAAAGAGGACAAATGACTTACGTGAAATTGGTTGAAACAGAACATTTGCAAGGTAGAATGAATCCAATGTTTTTAGTATTTCTTACCAGATGGGTCCATTTTAATGAAATTATTTGTTTTATTTATTATGAATGGGTATGTAGAAGATTAATTTCAAAGAAAATAACACTGCAGTGTCCTGTAAACACATCAGAGCTATGAACCTGTGCAAAAATTGCTTATAAATAACCACAAAATGTTACAAAAGCCACAAAAATTATTTTCTAATCTGATTTTAACTTTTAGTGCAAACTTACCTCCAACAGGAATAACAAAAACCAGACATGTTCAAAAAGGTGTAACGATTAGCAATGATTAAAAGTATTAAGTTGTAGGCTTCTTCATTATCTAAATAGTCTCTCCATAAAGCAAGAATAACTTGAAATATAAAATTAAATGATGGTTTGCGTTTCTTGCAATTCTGAGAATTTCAGCCTGTGAGTTGAAGAAACTTTCATCAAACGTGCATTTGGTTTTAAGAACACTTGGCTCACTGAGTGTTAAAGACTTCCTGCATTTACCAAAATATTAATTATATAGCAAATTTCAGCTTATTTCTTTGAAGTCATTCGAATAGTTGGCAACATTTACCTGCAGCGTTCCCTATGGATTTCGTCTATAGGAAGAACGATAAAACCAAAATACAATAAAGGAGAGCCTGTGGCTCCCCAGTGACATGTGTATTCAGTAGCCTTTTCATCAAATGAGGGGGGAGCAGTGAATTACACAGCATCCCCAATCCAGGTCCTAATGTGATTTGAAAGTCAGTTTAGTTACCTACTGACTTTTAGAAATGCTGAGCATATGAATTCCTTGTTCAGGTTTTCTTCACTCTGGGAAACAGCCAAAAGTATCTCTCTCTGCTTTTACTCATAATTTAACCAAGCAACTGCAAGCAAACCCTTTTGTTGTCCTGTCCTTGAATATGAGTATGTTCACCTAGGTGCCTCCAGCCAGTTCTCCAGGAATTAAACTGTAGGTGTTTCCATCCAGGTGCTCTTCTTCTTCCTTAAAACGGGAAATCAAAATGCACTTGCGAGTTTTCATCAACCAGATTTACAGCTCTGGTCAGAATTGATCCATGTGCCTTCACACCCCAGTTTCCCTAGACATTGGTAGCCTCTGTGAAAGAGTCATTGGGGTCACTGTTCTTTTTGACTTCCAGGTTCTTTTTAGCCTTGAATGTCACGGACACCTCCGAGTGAATGGCGTCCAAGCGCTGCTCACAGCGGAAGGCTGAGAGGAAGGCCTTTCTGTAGTTGCTGTTCATCCAACCATACAGAAGGGGGTTGGCGAAGGTGGAGCACATGGCGATGATGTGGAACACCGTGAAGATAAGTTTGTACTCCTTCAGGTCTAGGACCTGACTGTCAATGTCGACCGCAAGTTGGAAGGCATGGAGAGGCAGCCAGCTCACGGCAAACACCACCACCACGCACACCAGCATTTTGGTGGTTTTCTGCCTTCGCTGATGGTAGTGGTCATTGGCGGCTCCAGGGCTGACGTGGTTCTTCAGTTTATTCCAGATTCGAGTGTAGGAAAAAGATATGATGCCCAGAGGCAAAACGTACAGAATCAACAAGGAGGAAAGACTGTAGACAGTGCCATAGATGCTCTTCTCCTCACCAGGCCACTTCTCCGTGCAGGCCACAATCTCAAAGTCCGGAATGATCTCGATCAGCGAATACTCCCGGAAGATGGCCAGGGGACTTGCCAGCAGGGCACTGATGCCCCAGGCCAAGCCAATAATCAGGAAGCTGATTCGCTTGGAGATCTTGCTCTCCAGGTGGTAGACGATGCACCGATGCCGGTCCAGGGCAATTACTGTCAAGGTGATTGTGGACACTTGTACTGCCAGGCCCTGGGCATAGGGCACCAGGTGGCACAGGACAGGACCCATTTTCCACTCCCCCATTAAAGTGTAGGTAAGAGTGAATGGCAGGCACAGGGTGTTCACCAAAAGATCTGCCACGGCCAGATTGGCAATGAAAAAGTTGGTTACGGTGCGCATGCTCTTGAATTTAATCACTACATGGATCACCAAGGAGTTTCCAATTACCCCAAGCAAGATGATGGAGCAATAGGCCAATATGAGGACAACCTGTACCTCGATCAGCTTGGTGCTATCTATAAGCTCTGGCTCAGGGTCAGGGACCAGTTCGCCTCTAGGAGTGGTTTGCCCTGGTCCATATTGCTCCACCTTCACTTCTTCCACTGTCTGGTTCTCATCAGCCTCTGCACCTACTGGGCCCATTGTCAGTGCAGTTTCACTTGGCCTGCAACTAGCACGAGAATCTACAATTAAAAAAAATAACAAATACAGAACAAGGAAATCACAAATGTGAAGCAAAGACATATCACAAATGGACTGCTTTAATTTTGGTTGGGGCTCAAAACACCTGTCCTTGGATCCCTAATATAACATTTTAATAAAACAGGTCCTTTAATAAGTCTATTCACAAACATGGATCAATTAAATCAGGTCTTTGAAATGTATACTACGATGAAGGGGTGCAATAATTCCAATGTGAATACTACCAAACATTCAAGTGGCATGAATATTATAAACTTTATCAATGTTATAACTGCTATAAATTCATCAAATTATTTTTAAAGTAGATTAAAAAAGGAAAATTTCCCTCAATATCTTGACTGTTTTAAATTTGTAAATATACAACATCAAATTGTATAGGAAAGGAACAAATATTAAACCCATTTGCCCTGGTGCCTGAATTTTAGAAGTATAAAACATCTAAAATAAACAGATTCTGTTTCATAGTCATTTGTTCTAGTGCAGGGGTTACTATTAAAAATAGGTAGCTTGTGCAGAACAGTTGCTTTTTTGAATGATCTGAAATAAACTTCTTAACTAATATACAGCATTCTATGCTTTCTCGAAATCTCCTTTAGCCCCCACAGAGTAGTCTCTTACACATCTCCTCCAACTGTCTTCTCATCATTTCTACCACATTGGTTTCATTCTTCTTAATTTCTTACCATAATAACTCTAATAGTCCTCCAACTGGCCTCCCTTCCTCTTTTGCTTCCATTTGTTCATTCATTCACTTAACAGATATAACGGAGCATCTACTAGATGCCAGGCATGCCTTTACCATCGTGGTACTTATATTTACACAAGCATGCATTCATCAAGCGTTTAAAAACCTATATCATGAACTAGGATTTGTGTTGGGCAAAAAGATAAGAGGATTGTACCTCTAAGGCTCTTCCATTTTACCAGAGAGAGCCTATTCTGACATTAAAATGTTTTTTCTGAAATTCAAATGTGATCATATTATTTTCTTCAATGTCTCCAGATTGCCTAAAACAATATAATATTAATATATTGTTTTCTAATGTAAGGTTCCTTTTTCAGCCTATAATAGCATACAGAGCCTAGTATCGTAGTGGCAGTACCTTTTGAATATATTCATAATCACAAAATGCTGCTGCTATTAATCCAGAACCTCTTTTGAGTGAATGTTGTCATTAATCATATTAACCCCAATACCATCCACCTCCACTGGTAGGTGAGTTGCATTTACTCAGCCCACAGACAAAGTTGGGCTGGGCCTCTGCACCCCGAGCCTGGTCCCTCACCCTTCCCCCGCTCTGTCCTGCTCTCCACCACAGGACGGCTGACTCTCACAGACTACGTTTTCAGGCTCCCAAGTCTTCAGAGCTCTGGCTGGTTTTGGTCAATGACAGTCACTGGTAGGTAGGTAGAGGGCAAGAGGAAGGGAGAAGCCTCTATGTTCTTCTCCCTCTCTCTGCTCAGCAGCATTTCCACACTCTGATCCAAGGGACAGACTCCTGAGATTCTGTTTCCAGTGGATGTCCCTGGCCCCTGGGCTTTGGTTACACTATCACTTCCCTGTGCTCCTGCTAATCCCTGGACAGTCCCAACATCCCTTGTTTGGCTTCCATCACTTGTGTAACCATTCTCTGCATTAGACTCCTCCTCTTTTATCTTCTTGAATAGATTCTATTTTGCATACACCGATAATAGTATGCATATATGCTTTCATTTATTTGCTCTCCCAGTAAAACATCTGCCTTCACAGGTTGATAACACTGGCCTACAGAAAAAAATCCCAACTCCTTAATATGACATTCAAAGCTTTTCTTGAACTCATCCCTGCATACCCTTCTGGCCTCATCTCTCCTGACATTCCAATATATATCCTCTGCGGCTGTCATACTTCACTGCTCCCAATTCCAACAACACCTCAGCCTCTCCCATTCCTCTCTGCCCTTCATGTTCTAAACTGGAAGCCTCTCAGCTACTCCTATAACCTGTGCTCACTTCTAACGCTGCACGTACCACATGACACTGCTTTCCTTCCTGCCCCCCACCACAGCACCACTCTCTTTGAGGACAGAACTCGGATTTTCTTCATCCATTGTTTAATCCATAGCATGCTATCTAGCACACTAAAGGTACTCAACATTTGGCAAAACAAATAGGAAACTAAAAGAAAGCACACTTTTACTAAATAATTGGTGTCAGCAAAATATGAAGTATAATTTAATTTTGATCCTTTACTGGAGATAATTGCCTATAAGGATTATTTGCTATGACATAACATCCATATATATATTTGTTGCCTCCTTAAATATATATATATATATATATATATATATATATATATATATATATAAATGTTGTTCTTAATTAGGTAACTGCTTATAGAAGAAAATTGTTCCATAGGAGCCTACTACACAGAGGGGCACAGGAGTCTCCATGTACCGAAGTATTTGCTACACTGCTGTATTCTAGTTCCCTCTACATACATTTCAACTACAGTGTTCCAAGGAGCTCGAGCCTTTGTTCACATTTGCCTCCATTCCTAAGTAATTAGAAAAAAAACTGAAAGGCACCATTTAAATCTTGAAGTGTATATTTGATTAGCTGTACCATTTCCCTTAGACTACAGAATAGACTGATTTTACAGAGTACAATTAGTCTACCTTGACAAGCCACTAACAGAATTAATGAGCCTCCAAGACGTCAGAGTTTGGGGTTAGTAGCAGACTAAATTGAGAGTAAGCATGAGATTGAAGGATATTAGGAGAAGGAATATGGGGTGTACTTGATTTATTGACTTATTTTGGGTTGTTTTTTTTTTTGTCCTAGTCCTACTTTTGAAATTTCCAAGCCCTTTTATTTAAAACTTCTCTGCAGGAATGGTTATTGATCTACACGCTATTAGCATATGGACACTATTAGCTGTTCTTAAGCACGCTAATGTTCGGCCAGGTCAAAGCATTACCCAGAGTAGAAAATGTATCATTTTTTTATGATGGCACTTTTAGAGAAGTGGAAGAGGAAAAGAGTATACAGAGGAAGTTGCCACATTAAAAACTCAAAAGCAAAGTAAATCATAGAAAAGCGAAAACCCTTTCCTTGAAATAAGATATTTACATCATTGGAATGAGATATTTACATTACTTAAGACATTTAATGAGAACTATGACTGGTACAGTTTTCTTGAACAATCTTTAGGAATTTTCTAATAGAAATACTTATTTGTAGAACAGGAAAAGTTTTGGAGTGTTTACTGTGCCCCCCGCCCCATTCAAATAACATCAAATTATCTGAGTTCAAAGACTAGTTCATGCTTTGAGTATACATTTAAAACTGTGGGGTTTTTTGCAATAATATTATCACAGGTTGGCCTTAGTATAACATCTTCTGGGCATTTTTTCCCAGGTGAAAAATCTCAGAAATCATGTCATAAGCCCTACACTTGCCTACACTTGTCAGTCCTACAGGGGTTGGGGGTGGAGGTGAAGGGAACTTTCAAGAATGCTACATACAAGACACAATTGTTTGCCTAATAAGTAGAAAGTTGAAAAAACGGGTCAGGGAAATCTCTTTTTCTGGCCTTTCTTTGAAAACAGCATTGTCTATTTCATGTCATGGAGTTTTAAACCGTGTGTCTCTATTGCAAACAGTCTCAAAGCTTTTAGTTTTGCGTCTTTCCCGTCCACCATATGTTCCTACCAGTGGGTGAACCCATCTGGCAAAACATGAGTGAATGCTTAAATAAATGTGTCTATTCTTTTAACAGCTTTCAAGAATCCAATACCATCTTCTACTTGAGACAGGTGTTTGATTTTTTAAAAAAGAGGCAGGGGGAACAGTAACAACTTACTGTTCTGGAAAGATAATGATCTAGCTCTAAGAAGGGTCAAGGAAACAGTCAATAATCTTCGGGAGGATAAAGGAAATCTAGCGAAAAAGTAGAAAATGGGGATGTTACCACCCCCAACCGCCTTCCTCCTAAAGGAGGGGGACAGGGTCCGTACTCTCATGAGGACCTCCTCCATGCCCCCTTCAAAGGACCCGGGAGGTCCTGTTGAGATAATCCTGTTCCCAGAAGGTGAATCAGAGTCGGGAATTACACTTACTGACCTGGCCCTGGCGTTTCTGGCCCCGGCGTTTCTGCCGAGACGTGGAAGCAAGACGTGCACGGCCGGTCAGTCCGATGCTTATTAGCCAGCCGACCCAGAGAGGGCACTGGAAGGTACCCAAAGGCAAGTCCAGTTCCGTCCGCTCAGCGGTCCGGGACAGCCTGCGCCACGCGAGCGCCGGGAGGAGCGGGAGCGGCTAGGAGGCTGGCGGGCTCGCGCGGCCACCGACCTCTCCGGGCAGCACTCTGGGGCGCTGGCTGCGCCGCTCCGAGCCACCGGGGTGGGCGGGTGAGGATGGGAGGATCGGAGGTGGGGGCGCGGGGATGGGGCAAATCCCTCCCTCAGAGAAAAGGAAACAGATGCGGAGGCTGCGGGGACGGTGGTCCTGCAGGTCAGAGGGCTGGACGCGAAGTTTCCCTGGCGAGGGAGCAAGGGACAGCGTCCACGGTCTCTCCGCCGCCTGCCAGCTTAGAAGCCCGCGCAGTCGGACCTACCCAGCGCGGCGCCCTCTCTGGGGTCCCCACCACCACCCGCAGCTGCGGCTCTCACTCACCGTGCGACCCCCAAGTTGGACACGTTTGCACCACGCCTGCCTCCTTTCCCTTCCACGATCCCCTCCCTTCGCTCTCCGCTCCCCAGTTCCGCGAGAGGGCCCGGCGAGGACAGACTCCCTGGACTCGATCTGGTTCACCAAATCCACTGGGAAAAGGGCAGGGCAAAGGGGGCGGACAGACCCAGCTGCGGGCGAGGGGCTGCGGTCCCTGGCACGACCGGCGAGCTGGCGGGAGGCGGGCCAGGGAGGCAGAACCTCTACGCCTCGGCGGGGGCTGAGAAAATTCCACAACTTCCAATTGGGAGTTGCTTTCTTTTCTTCGCGTGTAGAAGCAGAGGTGGGGAGTTGGACACGCGCAGAACCACGGAAAAGCGCCGCACGATTGCACCGAGAACAAATCCTCCGCACCCTCGCCCAGGGCTGGAGCTGGGGCGCTGGTGCTCCTCCAACTGGGCGATCGCTGCGCCCCAACAGGATAGTAAAGCGAGTTCAGATCCTGTTGCCCATGACGGGCGATTCCCTTAACCAGGGTCTGCGGACAGTTAATAAGTTGGGCAGTGCAGTCTCAGATTCCAAAGCCTGGAGCCTGGGGACTGCGCTCTGGCTCAGGGCAGCGGCTAGGACAGAGGAGAGGAAAGCAAAGGGACACGCACATAAAACACAGTCTTGCTCTCTCCAGTTAGCTGACTTCCGGATCCTTTGCTCTTTGATCGTGACCCAAGCCACTCGTGCCACTGGAATACTTTCACCTGTCTCTTCGGGAAAAAGCCGTCTGCTAATGCCTTGAGCCTGCCAGGCTGAGTTAATGAGTAGGAGCAAAACTGGATGGTGGAGTCAGTTAATAAAGCTGCAGGGTCTGCTTCCTTGGGATTCCTCCTAGAAACTTTATTTTAAGCCATTCCTTCTAGAAGTTTATAGCCAGTCTCTCTTTCTCTCGTTCATTTTTAGAGGAGGGGTACAGCCTACCAAGTTAGGAAAACAAAAGCCTGAAACTGGAAACCTAAGTGAATCCTTAACCATCCTATTCTGGGGCTTTACGCAAATTACTTTCTCTCTATGCATTGTCATTTCTGAAATGAGGATGGTCATACAGGTTCACTTTCTCTGAAATATACAAAAAAAATTAGAATAAGATTAGATTTCTCTACTAAAAAACAAGACATACGTTTAGCTGTTGAAAAACATAAAGTCTCCAAAATTAATTAAAGGGTCCTCTCAGGACGATGGGGTTTTCGATCTTCTGAGGCTTTCCCACACCCTAATAGTATTGCATTTGTAAGGCATCTTTACACAGTATAAACTGAAATTAATCTTCAGTTAATGTAGAATTACGCCCACAAGAACATAAAACAAAGCAGCTTGGGCTTTTCAATTACCGAGAAACAAAAGCAAACAGAACTAAAATATCCAACATGTTCTACACAGTTCCAACTTAAAACATTTTTGTAGATTTTTTTTTTACCTTAGGGATATATTCTTTGCTCACATGTGTTTTATGCAACAGGTTCCATGCTTATCAAAATATTTGAACTATATCCCAATAAGTTATAACTTTAGAAGAATAGGAGAGTCTATGAACAGTAACCACAAAAACAAATGTCCAAGAAAACATATGAGTGTTACCCTTTAGAGTAAATGTTTTCGAGGATCCACTTGATTTCACTGACACTGATAACACAAAATATTTGGCCTCCTTTAGAATTGCCTTTCAAAAGCATCTTAGCCATATGCAAATATTTGTCTCACTCCCTTCTAGGTATGTATGTGTCTTAGAAGATTCATAGTTCTGTAGACATCTGGTCAGCAACCAAAGAGCAAATGACCTCTTTGACTAATGTGTTTTAATAAAGTACAGAATTGGGTAAGAAATTGATCAATTGAAATTAAGGTCACTTTATTGTGTGTCATATTATCAAGGATAGTTTTGACAATTAACTCATGACACTTTGGGGCATTACGGTCTAATGAATATCTTTTAATATGCATAAACTGTGGACTGTAGTAACAAACCACTCTGATGACTGTCCATAAACCCAATCACAACACTGACAGAAGTTTGTGGAAGCGGTGGCGAAATGCTAATTAATCAAAATTAGATAGGACAGGATTATTGGCACCTGATTTTTCTTGTATCACATAGTTTAGTTCCCCAGACAATCCTACATCCAATCAGAATATGTGCTGACTGACCTTCAACAGGGAACAGACTCACCCTGGATGGCTACATTAGAGCCAGTGACATAAACGTACCAGCATGCTAGGTTGTAGGAGACAATAGAGAATGGTGGGCACTAGAACACCTTGAAAAGAACAAAAGCTCATGCCTTAGCTGAAAGTGCAGGCTGCTTCTCAGAGTCCATGGAGCTGCCCTGTAAAAATCTAGATCCATTATTATCAGATATGATTTTTTAAGAGAAGCAAAATCCATATTGTTAAAAATCTTCTGAATTTTAAATGAAGGAAATTTATTTTTAAAAAGTTGAAATACCTTGTGTGCAGGCCAAAATAAATGAGATCATAGACAGATAAATAGATAGCTGCCCGGCCATCAGCCTCCGATATTGTAGCCTCTGATATTATTTGATATTTGACAAATCTCCTAAAATATTTAAAACATAGCTCTAATACCATTCCACCCACTCGATTGACCATTTCTCAATGCACAGAAATATAAAAGGAATACAGCCGAAGATTAATTGCCAAATCACTAATTTTCTACTTCTCCTTGAATGGATGTTCCCAATGAGACTGTGTAGTAAAGGACCTGTTGAATAACTGAACAATTCAGAGCTTTTAGATAGCCAGAATGAAGAAATTTCAATACCGTCAGTATCGAGGACTATTTACAGTAAATATTTATGAGATAAAGCAAATCATAATATGGATTTCCTTCAGTCTAAATTCTTTTTGAAAGCAAAGAAGCTTCCTCCCAAGGTGTAAATAATTTAATTGTTATTTTGATTATAAAAGTGATTTATAACCACTGTAAAATGTTAGAGAAAACAAAAAAAGAGCAAAGAAGAAATATGCATTATCTAAAATAATGTCATCCAATAAAACTTTCCACCATAATCGAAATGTTCTATATCTGTGCTGTCCAATACAGTACACATGTGTATCTATTGAGCACTCGAAATGTGGCTAGTGCAAGTGAAGAATTGAAATTTTGAATTTTACTCTTAATTAGTTTGAATGTAAAATGAAATGCATTTGATCCTTGACCAACACAGGTTTGAATTGCAAGGGTCCACTTATACACTGATTTTTTTCAACCAAATGCAAATGGAAAATACAGTATTTGCAGATGTGAGACGGCCTATATGGAGGGCTGACTTTTCATATTCTTGGTTCTGCCCGGCCGACTGAGGGACTTGAGTATGTGTGGATTTTGGCATTCACAGGGGTGCTAGAACCAATCTCCCATGGATACTAAGGGATGACTATTAGCCACATGTGGACAGTGTAAGCCCTGGACGGTGTAGATGTAAAATTTTATCACTCAGGATAGCAGTCGTCAGCATATTGGTGTAAAATCTCAACTTTTAACTAAGTTGTAACCTGCTTTTTAAACTTTTTAAACTTACAATATATTGCAGACACCTTTAAATATAAGTATACATTATTCCTTTAATGGTTGCCTAGTCCTAAACTGTATGATTATCTTCCAATTAGTTTTAATTGTTACAGTCAAAACTGTGATAAATAATCTTGTGTATATTTGCAGTACTCTTGGCCAGTTATTTCCTTTGTATACATTCTAGCCAGGAATGGGAGTGAGGTATTTTGAAATTTTTTCTTAAGCCAAGTTCACATTACGTAAACCTTAACCACAAGGATTAAATTGAGTAAAGGGAAAGCCAAGAAGCTTCTTTCACAATAAGGTAAAAACTTCATTCAGGTCGCGTGGAGTTTTGGCTATCATAGAGCCCACGACGAGTGTTCAGTATAAAATTTCAGTGGCCCCAGGGCAGCGATGATTGAAGTGGTGACTTTTTGGCTATGGGGAAACTAAAATAGGAGGGAAAAAGCAAAAGAGAATGAGTTTGTTTGGATTTCTGGGAGAAACTCCTCCTCGTTTCACTCTGCCAGAGAGCTAGTTTTTTTTCTCATTAATGTCAGGTTTTCCTGAGAGATTATTAAGTGGCCTTCAAGCCACAGCAACCTGACTTAAATCACAAATAGAACAAAGTTGTGTAGGTGCAGCTTGAATGTGGAAGCTGATTCCAGAAAGAAAAAGGAAGTAAACCCGTAATTCAGGACACCAGCTAAAAGGAGGACAGGGAAGAAGCGTGTAGGACCAAGGAGCCAGGGCGGCAAGCTCACGCGGAGGAGTTTTCTAAACTCCAGGAATGAAGAGAAGCTCAAAGGAACTAATAAAATAATGTACTTCTTAGGCTGAACAAAGCCCAATAAGCCCATAGGTAGGAAATATTAGTAATTAAACTAGCTGAACACTTAGTTACGGTGTTTGACATGTTTGAAACTGCTTCTGTCTTGCTTTGTGTTCAGTAAATTTAGTGATTATTTATCCTTAAGCTTATTCCTCTTACAGAAATTCTGTTTAAAGTTTCATTCAATAACACTGCCTTGTAGCAAAAAGCATGGAACCTGGATATCCTAATGACCACTGGGTTATAATATAGATTCTCAATATGTCGTACACGTATTTCTGACTGGATCTGTGCCCACTTTTCCTTTCAGGCAGGAGAAGGAGTAATGGGAGTTAAGTTAATATCTGAACAGATATGTCAAGTAGACATAGAAAAAAAAAAGAGACCAGTTTATATAAACGTATTGTTTTTAAATAATCTTCATTTTTAAAAACTCAATTAAAAAAAAACTAGACAATCAAATCAAGTTTATTCTGATAAAAAGGCAACACTTTTACTTCCTTCGCTGTCCTAAACATCGTTCATTTGTAGTGAATGGTCCGGTAAAGTGTGAATGGGCAAGAAATGGTCACCAAATAGTGAATTTCACAAAGCCGATAGGCTAGATTTCTTAAAATTTTTGTGTGCAATATGTTATGAAGACAGGTGTCTTATTCAAGAAAAGCAACTAGTCATTCAAAATAAAATGTATGCTAAATTCTAAACTGAGTATAAATATCATTTGCTATGATTTTTATTTTTGTGGATTTGGGGTTTTTATGTTTGTTTTGAATTTTTAATTGCAGATTCAAAGTAATTAAGCTGGATTGTAAGCAACATATGCAACATTTTGCTGAGATTTTTATCTTTTAGCAATCATCCAAATGAATATTGATACTGGTAAGAAACCAAATCTAAAAGAATATTTAAATGCAATGATTCACAGTTCGAATTTTAAGTAAGAACAAAGGAAGGGACATTTTTATGTGGAATTCAGAATTTAATCAATGCAAATTTTCATTTGATTATCTGAAACATGCACAGAAGACCCATGGCTAAAGAGGAAACATACACCCTTTTAGAAATTTCAATTTATTTAATAAGTGTTTATCTTCATAGCATATAGAAACATAATCTGATATAGGTTTTTGAATCATACACTCAAATTTTAATTTTAATATTTTTCAGAAGAGTAAAAGTAAAATCAAAGTTCTTTCTCATGCTAAATTACTATTGGTATCTCCTGAGAGAAGTGAACTCAAAGATTTATAGATAATTTTCATATGTCATTTTGGAGATGGTAAAATGGCTTATGCAATGTAAAAATTTCAAAACATGAAATGAACAAGGCAAATAGGATTTAAATCACGACTCACTATTCTTTTATTGTACAAAAGAACTCTATAAAATTCTCACATTTTATTACCCACAACTTCTATAAAGAAATCTTTATTGAGAGTTTAATTTGTTATAGGCACTCTGCTAGACACCATTCATATAAAGATGAATTACACACAAACCTGCTGCTGATTGTCTCTGGTCTGTTAATGTTACACCGACTTTTAAATAAAGAAGTACATGAGCAGTTTGAGGTTTCCTGGTGGACTCTGATGGCACATTTGGGCCCCCGAGAGGAATGGTCCTTTTTGGTGGTTGGTTGGGGTTTTTTTTTTTGACTGTTCCGTGTGTAAGGAATCAAGGAAATGCTTTGTGGAGAGGTAACACAACTCAATGGAAACTTAGCTAGAAGGCCTTCTTGGCTCTACCCAGCACTGTGGTACCATTTTCTCTTTGAAGTATACTTCTCCATTGCATTTAGCCGGGATATATGATACCCAGTGGGGAAGAACAATCATTTACAAATGTCAAAGTGTAATTTTCAAAGTTAAAGATATTCTCAAACAAAATATATAGTATGTATATGTTAAGATTTATTTGGTTGATTAACAAGGGAACCCGCACAAACACAAAGCAGGTTCGAAGTAGGATCCCAAAGGTGAAGGCATGTATAGTCAGTGAGAGAAAGAATTCTGGGTAAGACTGATGCAACAGTGTAAAACTGGAAGGTATCTTGCTGTGCAATAAAGCCATAAATGGACTTACATTTTCCACTAGGCAGAAATCATTTGCATTTCTGCTGGGCAAAACTCAAACTTGACAATTTTCTCTAAGTTTGCATCAAACTTTATAGAGACTGGACTCTAATCAATGGTAAATAACATGTCAAATTAAATAAGTTAACTTCACCTGGCAAGTCAACTAATGGGGATCTTTAGGCTCCTAAGTTGATGCTCCAATGCGACATTAAAAGAGTATGTGATCGAAAAAAAAAAAGAGTATGTGATCATCCTACTCTGCCTTCTTATGATTGCCTAACAAACCACACCAAAACTCAATGGCTTAAAATATTTATTTTATGTTGCTCATTGCGGGTCAGAGTTCAGAAAAGTCTTGGCTAGGTGGTTCATCTCTGATCCATGCAGCATCAGCTGGAGAGTCTGAGGCTGTAGGATTCTCTTCTATGATCTGGATCCTGGGACAGGTTGGCTATAGTAGCTGGAGGCTGGCTCATACTTCTCTCTCTCTGTCCATGACAATCTCAGAGTAGTAGGACGTATTACATGGATCTTTCCTTTCCAAAGAGAAACTTCCAAAAGAGAGGGTTCAATTCAACCTACGCAGAAACTAAAAGTCTTCTCATGACTTCCCAACTTCCAGAACATCTATTCTGCTGTATTCTTTTGGTGAAACAAGTTACTAAGGTCAGCCTATATACAAAGGGAGATGGGAAAAGAACTTTCACCAGGAAAAGAACTGCAGCCTCTGAAATTTAACAATGATTTTTTTTTCTTCCTTAGTTTGCAGGTGATGAGATTATCAGAGCCAGAAATTGCAAAACCTAAGATCTTCCCTATCAATGGAAGCCCTGAGGCAAGAATACACAATGAAAATAGAAGGGGTATTTCCAACATCTGCACTTAGATGAACATGGTGAGCAGTACAATGAACAACTTTGTAAAGAAGAAGAGTTGCACTAGGAGGAAATTTCTCCTTCTAGATGGTAGGTTTTAAGCAGTACTCCTATGATGGTTTACTTAAAGTGAATGGTACTTAACCTTGTTCTTAAAAACTCTAGGCAAGAAAACAACATAAGGTTGCATGGAAGCCAATTCCAATATTTATCTACCACAATACTGCTTTTATTGAGTAGTATAGTCCAGGAGGAACTGCAGAGACCTGTATTCTATACATGGCCTTATTGCTGAGTAATGCATAGAAATTGGTCTTTGAAGATCTGGAGCACTACCTTGAATCTGTGGTTCACTTGCTATATGATTTGCAAGTATCATTTAATCTCTCTGAGTTTCCTCCACTGTAAAATAAGAGGTATGGGTTAAAATCACCATGGGCATCTGACACTAAAAGTCAGTGAACTCATTTAGCTTTCCCTAACCGAAAAAAAAAAAATCATATATAGTACTTTATATCATAAGATCATTAGTTTATTTTAAAAAGTGGTATATATGTTATCATAAATTAATAGTAAAATTTAGCAATTTAGAATTTGATTTGACCCCACTGGAAAAAGGGTTATTTATGCGTATTCATAGTATTTAATGCTTTTATTATGTATATACTATGAAACATAAAGAACAAATTAAAAATTTCAGATGATGCTAAGACCATGGTTCCCAAATTTTGGCTTGAGGCACCCGAAGCCACCACAGCAAATTCACATGAGTGCTTGTAAGATATTTGGAATTTTAGAGGAAATCACAGACATGCTCAATACCTGTTGGATGCCAATGCTTTACATCTATTAGACCCTGTGCAAAGTACAGTTTGAAATGGTTCACAGTGTCAACATGAAATTGTGCTACATGACTTTCAGTGGCATCGTATCTTTGTGAAGCCTGGTTTATGAAGTGGTTGCTGTGATAACAAAAACAACTGCCATGCGAAAAGCCAGTGAGGAACAGGAAATGAGAGTGGCAGGGTTGAAATTAACTTCAAGGTGTGAGAAGTTGTGCAGGGCCCAACAGTCACACCTACATCTCATTGGTATATAGTTGTGTTTATTTCAGAATAAAATAATAACACATTTTAAAAATTTATATGTGTTATTTTTTCAAGTAGATATTAAGCTTTCAGGATATAAATGATTTTTAAGTTGTTTAGACCCAACTGCTTGATAAATGGTACTTTTAAAGGGTGCTTCTTTTGGCCTAGAGGGACCATGATATTTCTGCTCTCAGGCCACATCCATGAGCATAACCATTTGTTCATGTAGGAAGAGACCATTTAATTTAGTTAATCATGTTAATTCTTTAATATTTGACTAGCCCAGAAAGACATTTTTCAGTGAAAGTTACTATTGGGTTTTTACTTGTTCACTTTAGAAAGAGGGTTTAGTGATAGCTTGCATGTGTGTAGAGAATGCAGGTGCCTGCATTTTGCAGAGTTCTGCTTCATCCTATTGTAGCAAGGATGACACAGAGCTTCTAAGTCAGGAAAGAGAAAGGGAATGAAGGAAGGGGGAAGGAAAGAAAGAGGGTAGGGAGGAGGGGAGATGGGACATCCAGGCACATAAAGAAAAGTAGGGAAGGCTGCACAATAGTATAAATTATAAGTGGTGTTTAAACTTCATATGTGACCTTGGGTTTAATCCAGAAATATACCTATAAATAACTTAATAATAATTCAAATATTATATCCCTACTAAAATCATTACCGGAAAACTATATAATAACATGGAAAATGTTTACTATGAAAATAATATTTATTTTAAACACAAGATTTGAAGCTGTAGGTATGTTATAACCATATATTTTTTAAACATGACAATGCAAAAAGCCTGGGAGGAAATATATCCAAAAGTTAACTAACTATATTGATGCCATGCAAGCTATATTGATTTTTTTTTCTTCATCATCTTTCTTTTTTGAATTTTCTTAAATGAATCTTACTGAGTAATGAAGACAATATACAGCATACAAAATTTATTTTAGAAGGTGGTTCTGGGAAAGTGAAGAATAGGACTCAATCCATTACCCACATAATTCATGGCACCTCTTTAAGAAAATAGGAATTTTACTGTCCCATCTACGTAATTCCGTCCCCCAAACTCTACAGCCTAGATTATCTCTTTTGAACTGGGGAGTCCAGAATCACATCAGGCCCTTTATAAATACGCAGATGACAGGATCCTCCCTGCCCCAGAGTCTTCCTTAGTAGACGTGGACAGGACTCAAGCGCCCACAAGCGCGCTTCTGTTACGCCGCCCTCACCATTCCTGCCTACGACTCAAGCACCTACACCCCGTCCCCATGCCCATATCAAAAGGCTTTTAGGTTACCTTTGTCTCCTCTCTGATTCAAACTACTAATCATAACAACTCCAGAAGTAATTCAAATTGCATATTCAAAAGGACATAAAGAAACTTTCCTTCTGAACCCTATTTATTTGTCACTCACTCCTGCTATTTCATACTCCCTTAAATTCAGTCCATAATCTCAATTTCAGTCCCTTTGACTCCACGGTTACACTATTTCTGTTCAAGATGTTTATGTCAGCATTTGTCCATTCTCTTCACAGTCTTTCTTTCCACTATCCATGTTTCCTTAAAAGCTTAAAAGGTAAAATATGTGAATTTTCTCTCGGGTGTTTTATCCTGTGTCTCTCTCCATCATAACCCACTCTCAGGAAAGCTTCAGAGCTAATTCATACTGAGGTAGCCTGCTGTATAAAAACAGGTGGAACAGAAAAAATGAAGCTGAGAGAAGCCTCTAACTATGGAATCTTAGGCACTCCAGCCAGGATATAAAAGGGATGGACTTTAGGTTTTGGTTCCATTTTTTAATTTTAGCAGCCAAACCTCCTAAGCGTCTGAAAACCATATTATGCACGGGTAATGCATTTGTGATTTTTTTAAAAAAATAATTACTAAGACCTTTAATGTAATCACTTAACATGCAGACGACACTTGAATATAAATTTCATTTGCTGGGATTCATTCTACACTTTCCTTATATCATCACTGAGTTATTTTCTCAACACTGGTAACTAAGAGCAAATGACATAGAATCGTATAGTCTTCTAGCAGCTCTGTCCTTTGGCATCTTTTTGTGATTCCTTCTGTTTTTTGGCAGCATAATAAATAGCTGTAATAAGGCTTTTGACTGATTCATTTATCTTACTCATGGTCTGCTAGCACATCCCAACCTGATAAAAAAAAATTGTTTCATTTAGAGATGCCAATTACGTAAATAAGTTTAACTGAAACAGAGAAAGCATACAGAAGATGTAAATATTGCCTTCTGGTAAGTGGATTATCTGTTATACTATTAATATATGCCATTAAGATATTAATAAATATAATAATATATTATACATTGTACTATATCATAATATTAAGATTATGTTTAAATAAGCATAGTGGAAAAATACAAATATGTGATACAATTATAAAAAACCAGGGCTATGTTTGTCCAACTGTGGTGCTAGGGTTTCCTTCATCAGCATCTTCTGGGGTCCCTCATGACAGTGCAGACTCCAGGACTCTGCTCCAGACACTAAGGTCAAAGAATCTCTTGGGGTGAGGCACACAGTCTGCAATTATAAGACTTGCCAAAGAATTTGCATACCTGCCTACTTTTGATAGGCACTTTTGAAGGTAGATATCCTGCTAATATACCAATAAATAAAGGGATAAATACTTAAGAATGAGAGAGAGAGAATTTGATTTGAATTATTCAGACTGACATTTTATGTTCTTCAGAAATTGCTGCAGCATTCTTCATGTCCCACTGCTGAAACAGATTTAATACTAAAATACATTTCATTTCCATTGATAAAATTCTTTATAGATATAAGTTTTATAATGTAAATTTGGGGGAGATTTATTTCCTTGCTAATTAACTTTGTATTTAGAAGTCAGAGACTCACTGCCTTAGGGAAATAGTCTCAGCATGCTAAGCAGGTCAAATTTCCTTATCAGAGAGCTCTTACCCCTGGTGTCTCTTTTGACACTTGTCGCACTTTCAGCTTTACATTTTTATACGATGATTTTACACTTTGATGAACACCTATCTCCCCAAATAGACCTTGAGACCATGAGACAGGGTCTATGTTTGTTTTGTCCACCATTGTATCATCAACATCTAGCGCAGTGCCTCTTATGCCCAGATGTCAATAAATAAATGTTTCTCGTACATTTGTATGTACTGGAGAGGTAAGAAACGGTAGGTAGTCTTTCAAATAGTCCTCCTATTAACTCGTTAACCTATGGATGCCCAGGCTTTTTGAAACTATCTTCTCCTTCCTATCTGTCTCTCTTAATCCCCTACTCTCCAATCACCGCCTTGCCCATTTGGACCTCCGTTCTCTTAGAGAGAACACTGAACAGGCATTTCTCTCCTTCTTCTTTTCACCTCTTCTAACTACAGGTTATCTTTCCCAACTGCTAGGAGAGTAGATATCCCTCGGACTCAGGGACACAAATCCTTCCATTCCTACTCGGATCCTTATTTCTGAAGTTAATTCCTGCTTGCACCGTGCATCAATAATGGCTCACACATCAACAAAGAGGCAGCTAAAACCTAATGATCAGGTGTGACTGGGCTGGGGCCAGCCTGCCTGGATTTAAATACTTGTTATGTCACTCATTAGCCATCTGGTTTTGGGCAAATTACTTAGGCAAGTTTTTTGGGCCTCATAGTCCTCATCTGTGAAACGGGGTTAATAGTACTGAACCTACAAAGCTGTTGTGAGGATTGGATGGGACTATACATATAGAGAGAGATTGCCCAGGATTGAAAAGCATCACACCTGGCTCAGAGTAAGCTCCCAATACATAGTTACTATTATTTAAATAGACATCTTGACTTCTTCCTCTACATTTTAGTTCTCAGGTAAAAACCTTTACCTGATCCCTTCTCATTACATCTTTATTCTCAAGCACGAAATTTCTTAAATACTACTCACTTTCTACTTCCTCCTTAGCTACTGAAAATGGACACTCATACCTGAAAAGATATTCCAGGTGATCAGGAATCTACAATTGGGTTATTACCCACATCAGGCAAACACTGGGCCTTTTCCTTCTCCTACCCAACCCCAATAGTTCCCTCTCTTCTTCCTCACTTCCAGAAACCAGGTCTAGAAAAGACTGGCTTTCCTGACGTTATGAGTTGAAAACAGTTCATTCTTACACTAACTTTAGTCCTCAGATTTGTGCCCCTCGGGAGGTCTCGCATATCCCCTATTACACGTACTAGATTCTTGGTTACTCACTGGCAGGTATTTGAAACAATGATAGAGTGTACAACTCAAAGGTGTTAAAACAATTACTTTTAAAATGTTTTAATGTGTGTGATATTAAATATATTCTTTTTAAAAGTAAACCATATCTGTAGAAAAAAGTGCATCAGATGCACACTGAAAATGGATTTTTGGTTTCAGAAAATTATCAGAAATGACAAGATCACGAATATTAAACTGAGCATTGCAAATTACCCTGAGCAATGATTAGAATGATCAAAAGCAAGCCACTGGGATTTTTTTCATGTTTTCACTAATACAAACTCACCCTAAATCAAGCAGATGGTAGTCTTACACCCTTCTTATATAATTTCAAATAGAATTTTTTTCTATCTGCCAGCCTCTTTGAGTTCTAGAAGGTTCTAAAAGATACAAAGTCTCAAACTCTATGCCTATCACAGGTTCCATCAACAGGTCAGATTACCAAGCAAAGAAAGTGCATTGATCTCCAGCAGCTGTCTTGAATACTGTAATAACCCTGTTTAGAAAAACAGTACTTGTGATCTAAAATTACCTCACAATTTCATGATTATGGAAAAATGGATTTGAAGGAACATTGATGCCTTTACCTCACAGAAAAATTCTGTAAATACCAGTACACAGAAATAAAAAATGAAAGTTAGCAAGTATCACCAGAAAATTCACTCAGAGAATATTTTGCATATAATTATGCATAAAATGATGACTTTAAAATTCATCAAACGTAAATGATTGTTGGAATCTACATTACTCTAAAAATAACCAAACAACTTTTTTCTTAGCAAAGGTTTATAGAGTATGTACTATATGCCAGCCATTTTATCAGTCCCTGTAGTAAGAGTGACAGCTCTTTCCCAAAGGGCTTAAAATTCGGTTAAACAGTAGACATACGAAAAATAATTAAGTTTCAATGTTATAAGTGCAACATTACAAGTCCATAACCACAAATTTAATCCAGAATAATAAAACACGTGGTTAATTTTCTCTAGGAAAACTGAGAACTAGAGGTGATATTTGAGCAAGGATTTGGAGGATGAATAAGAGTTTACCACCTAGTCACGGGAGAGGAAAACATATCTACCTCTAATAAATTCTGTTTTCTCATTAGAAGTAGACAATGTTAATGTGAAATGTGTTTGGGCAGCTAGGTTTGT
The DNA here is from genome assembly GCA_004363605.1 of Indri indri. Taxonomy (NCBI): domain Eukaryota; kingdom Metazoa; phylum Chordata; class Mammalia; order Primates; family Indriidae; genus Indri; species Indri indri. Next base: position 63,605 of record RJWJ010001929.1, read on the forward strand.
GGTACTTCAATTTACATCACTATGCATTTACCAGAAGTCTGAATAGATAGGAAAATTGTCACATAAATTTAGAGAAGCACAAAGAGAAAAAAGAGAAAAATCTTCCAATTAGGCCATGTTTCCAAAGGTCTGGGAGTTAAGATAAGGTGGTAAAGTGGAAAGTTTGCTTGACTAAGGGATGCCTGAGCTTTTGTAACTCCTATCGGACAAATGATGTGACATTTTATGGTCCTCACTTCCTCAACCACAAGTGAGATGTGGAGCTAGATCAGCAAACAAGGATCTGCTCATCCAAGTATTCAGTGCCTGGGCCTTTTCCCTTTCCCACAACTTTCCAAGGAATGCATCTGCATTCTTTTCTTCTCCTCCCCCTTTTCTTCCTCTTCTCTGCTCCCTTGTTCTAGGGGTTTCCGTGAACACAAAGGTGCTTTATCTTTCCTAACTGAATATATAGTTATCTAGTGGAGAAACAATGGAAGAGGCAATTTTAAAAGTTCTTTCCAGCAATAAAATTCTGTGTTAATTAAGAGATAATTGTCTTATTTGACAAATAAAATTTAAATTCTGAAAATGTAATTAAGTTTGTGAATTGAAAACAGTGGAAAACAAAATCAAGCAATAATCATTTTTAATGCTTTTTCTGTAACAATGAGAGAGCTAATATGGGGGGGGGGGAACCAGCAACTTGTTTCTTCGCCCCTTAATAAAAGGCTTGAATATTGAGTTGAGCCACCTACCTTTTCTTTTGACCAATGTAGATATAACCTCACACATTAAAGCTCTGAAAGTGCATCCAGGTAAATTCCAGGTAAATTGCCATTGATATTTGGCAATTCTGGTTTAAGTCATTGAATGAATTTTTGGGTTAATTATACATGGAGTTTGTGTTTTTTGGTTTTTTTCTTTTTTTTACATTTTACCAATTCATTTACAATTTTGCACAGGCAAAACAAATTTCAAGGATCTAATCTGAAACATGGGAGTACCTAAGAAAGGAACAGAAATATATGACAAGCCTCCTCCTTGAATTTTGCTTCATCTGTCCCTTTACTCATTACAACAGTGCCGGCCGGAAGTGGAGGCAAAGTAAAGCCAAAAATAAGAGAAAGGTGCTGGTGAAACCGTGTTGCCTGTTTGTTCTTGAGTGGTTGATCATTTATTTAATCCACTTTATGATTACAAGGTATGTTTTCAATCCCCTGCTCTTCCTCAAAGCTTAACATTCTGAGTGGCTGTATGCTTGACCCTACCAAGGACGTAATACAGTACTTGAAAACAGGCATCTAATCCACCCTTAACTACAGAGTCATTCTTTAATCTTAGCATATTTCCTACTGGTTAGAAGCAACGGACTTTTCCTATAACTTGAAACCTGGAGTTTTAAAATCGTACTCTCATTTAAATGTAACCCATGCAATTCTTGCGTAGTCATTGCATTGGCTTCAAAAAACATTTAAATGTTTATTTGTGTATGTGCCTGAGCTGCATCTTCCTCTTCTCCGGGGATTTAAAAATGTAAGTATTAGCCCTGATATATATTCAGTGACTACCAAAGACACAAAAGCATGTGTTTAAATGTGTAATTTGGTAAGACTAAACACAGATGAGCTCTGCTTTCCAGACAAATAGCTCAGCATTACTTAAGGGCAAGCAAGAGTAAGGATATGCAAACGTACTCTCAAAAGAATTCTTTGCTTCACAAAAGATTTGCTAAGGAATCCCTTTAAATCATGAAATCCAACTATATTATTTGATTTATAAGAATGAAATTAACAGGATATATATATATATATATATATGTTAAGGATAAGGGCACTAGCAAGATGGTATATATGGCATTTTATGAGGTACTAGGGCTGAACAAATTTTTTTATTTATTTTATATTATATTGAACAATAATTTTGTAGCATGAATTTTGCTCTAGGTATGTGATAGACATATAATTTCCAATGATGCTTCTCTAGAGAAAGATTGATAAGACTGGGTCTAGCCCATGCAAAAGCCCACAATCTAGTGGGCAAGAAACAATTTTAAAAATTAATTATGTCACGAAGTGGTAAGTCCTGTAACAGATATGTGATTTGTAGAAGAGATGACATTTTATTTATATCTGGTAGTGAGTAGTTTGTAACTTAGAACAGAATAGGAATTCTAAGCAGAAGAAACCACACCAGCAAATGCACGGAGATGCGATAAGGTCTGACACAGAGGACAAGCTGCCTGTAGTAGACCTGTTGTGGAATAATGGGACATCACACTGATCAGCTACACAGTACATAGAGTGCCAGACAGTTGAGGGTGTGGTACTTGATGCCAACTAGTTGCATTTTATTGTATTGGTAATGGAGTCATTGAGAGGTTTAAAGCACGTAAAAAGTGTGGTCATTTTTGAGTTATAGTAAGAATATTCTGGTAGCAATGTAAAAGTTTTATGGGAGAGAGGGATGTGACCTAGAACAGTAATTGACAATTAAAGTCAATTTTATTATAAGAATTACATGGAGAGCTTTTAAAAACTCTGTGGATTTCTGGTCCCTACCCTAAATTGAAAGAATCATGTGAGACTGAGGCCTGAGAACTAATATTTTTTCAAAGCTTCCTTATTCGTTCTATATTGATGCATAACACACTACCACAAACTTTGCAGCTAAAACAACAAGGGTACAGTTTCTGTGGGCCGAGAATCAGAACATGCTTTAGCCAGGTCTTTTATTTCAGGGTGTCTCACATGTCTACAATCAAGAAGTTGGCCAGGGCTAGGGTCTCATTTGAGGCTCGACTGGGGAAGTATCGACTTCTAAGTTCAGATGGCTGTCAGCAGGATTCAGTTTCTTATGGGTTTTCGGATGAGAGCCTCAGGTTCTTGCTAGCTGTTTTCTGGAAGCTTCCCCTGTCCTTGTCACAAGGGCCTCTCTACGTGGAAGTTTACTTCATCGAAGTCAGGAAGGGAGAGACTCTGCTAGCAAGAGGGAAGTTACTCTCTCATGTAACATAATGATGGAAGAGACGTCCATCACCTTTGCCTTCTTCTATTGTTTAGAAGCAATTCATACGGTGCCCACACTCAAGATAGAGGATTTACACGAGGGCTTGAATACCAGGATGCAGGGAGAATTAGGGACCATGTTACAGTCTGCCAACCACACACCTCATGTGATTCTGATGTACACACAGGTTTGAAAACACTGAACTAGAGACTTCAGGGTGCAAAACAGAAAAAAATAGCAAGGATAAAGGTTAGAGGGCAGATCTCAAAAACTTTGAAAAAATAATATGCACAGAGCAGGTGATTGTATGGGGGTGAAGTTAGAGAGGAAACAGCCTGATTGTCAAGCTTTGGACACGATTGTTGAGTATATAGAGATGCCATTAACCAAAATAGGAAGTAGAAAATAGAAATATGTTTTGAAAAAAATGGTAATGGATTTACTTTTATATTTATTGGAATTGAGGTGTTTATGGGTTTTATTATGAGAAACTATTTACAAATTTGAAATAAGACAAAAAAATAGATGGCATCTCTTTTCAGTAACATACAGTAACATTGTTTGCCAGGCCCACCAAAGGTTTATTTCATTATCTAAGAGAATTTTCTTCCTTCAGCTCACTGTTTACAACTGATTAAAAGTCCCAGACTTGGAGAGGTTACACGTTAACTTGTATATTTTTGTACAGTGGAGTTGCAAATAATTTCTTTCCAGTGGAAAAGATAACCCAAAGGTTGTGGCTTATTTTGCTGTAAGACATTAAGCATTTTTATAACTAAATCAGCAATCTTATTTATTCTTCATGAAATTGTCTCCAAATAGCCAGAAGCTTCAAATGCCTTCCAAACTAACCTTAACTTTGCACTGTTTCATTATTTAATAAGGTAAAGAAAACATTTGACTCATGCTGCTGATATTTGTATGAGTCATGTTTTTTATTTTATTTTTACATTTAAAAAAATTATCTTTTTGGAGGTACTGCTAAGGATGCTCAAGTGAACTCACTTAATGGAGCCAATTAAACTACACTGCCTAGGAGGCATGTCTCTTTCTCTCTCTCCTGTTGTGTTTTTTTTGTTTTGTTTTTTTTTTTTTTTTTTTTTTTTTTTTTTTTTTTTTTTTTTTTTTTTTTTTTTTTTTTTTGCTCCTGACGTGGTAATCAAACTTTACCTGTGCTGGCTGTTCTATTCTCTTGGCTTTATTGCTACTGCTTGGTTGCTGTTTTTGTTTCTGGTTCTAGTCTGTCTTAGAATCTGATTCCAGTTCACGCCAAGGAAATATTATTCTTCAATGATGGTGACAATAACCAGAAAAGTAGTTTTATGATCTGACCTTTTGATAATCCCTACCAAGATGACTGGGATCTGTTCTCTGCTGCATGGTAGATGATAGAGGATTCGCTTTATTAGTAGTTTGTTCTTACCCTTCTGTGCACACAAATCAATTAAAGATCAAATCAATTATAAATCATTTGGTGCCCACTAGAAAGGACATCTCTTTGAAGTCTGGAGTTTCTGTGTGTCCGTGATTACTTTACCCACAGCCGAGGTTGTAGAACGGAAGCTGCACGTCGCGTGCTTGCACATCTGTAATTGAGAAAATATTTTATCTTTTGTATCAGTATAAAATATTTACTACCTCCATTAGGTACTAATTAATTAGATCTTAAAGTTCCTCTAATTAAAGAAGCTCTGTTGTAATTAGTTTATAGAGAATAACAAGACTAAAATAAATCTCATATTCCCCACATTTGTAGAAAATAAAGAAGCTGAACTTTTCGTACTTGCATGTGTTAGACTTTTAAGGAAAAATTTTCTGTTCACTGATAGCTAAGAAATATTTTTATATATAACAATCCAAGTTCACACAATCAAGGTAAATCCTTAGATAAATTAGATTCCTTAAATAAGTTTGATTTAAACACACAGCTATGTTTGAACTCATAGAAACAGGGAGTAACACTGTGGTTACCAGCGGTTGCGGGGTTGGGGAGACATGGTCAAAGGACACAAAGTTTCAATTAGACAGTAGGAATACGTTTTAGAAATCTGTCATACATCATGGTGACTACAGTCAATAATAATAATATTTAATAAGATTTTACAAATCAATAAGAAAAAACTCACATTTTTAAACTAAGGCAAGAAATATGCAAGCAATTCATAAAGGAAGAAACAAATATACAACACAAACACATGTTCAATACAACTCATAAATCTAAGAAAAACTAAAAAATGTTTTGTCATGTTTTATATATCAGATTAGTAAAAATTTTAAAGAATGATAATACTCCATGTAAAAGTATGGGAAAACAGGCACTCTAAAGAGTGATACGTTTCCAGGCAAAAATTAGCCAAATACACCAAAACCTTCAAAAATCACATTCCTTTTTTTTTTTTTTTTTTTGCCAGAATTCTTTCATGTAAAGTTTTTCTAGGGAAGCAATTGGACAAGCAGACAAATAAACATTTACAGAAAAAAAATAATACATTGTATACTTGTAAATTGTTAAGAGAGTAGCTTTTAAGAGTTCTCACCACAAAACAGTGATAAGTATGTGAGGAAATAAATATGTTAGTTGGCTTGATTTAGCCACTCCACAATGCAAACATGTATCAACACATCATGTGGTACGCCATAAATCTATATAATTTAAATCTGCCAATTAAAAAATGTAAATAAACAAATAAATTCGAACAGTTATATGGCTTTTTCTTGATATGATTAAGAGATTTGTGTTTATTTTGATACTAGCTGATACTACTTCCTCTGATTTTCTTATACTGCTTTACTAATCAAATAAGCTAAAATATTATTCATGATTCATAGATAATATAAAATTTTGTTCCTCCCAATTGAATCAAAAGTCTGACAAATTGTTTCATATCAGCAGAAATCATGTTTTCTAATGTGTTAGCTTAAAACATGATAACCAAGATTCTTAGTTAACTTCCTAACCTTGGGCTAATATTAAGTATAGTTAATAAATAATCTTTGGATCCTTGGGTAATTTTTTTAACTAAGAAAGAATACTGATACCTTGGTCATAAGGCATAGTTTTTAATATACAAAGTATCCAGCCATGTAACATGTTCTCATTATATTAACAATGGCTGGATACTTTCCAGACACCCCTCGTATGTCACATTGATTCTTAGTTTAGTACATGACAGAGTGGCTATACTTTTGGATCTTGTTAATTAAGGCACATGTCATTCTCATCACTTTTCAGAGGTGTAAAAGTGATGTGTGTGGCTTATCATGTCTTCGATTATACAAAAAACAAAAGAAGAACACGTTTCACTCACCTCTGAGGAAGCTAATATTCCTACAATAGTGTTACTTTCTTCTAAGCTTATTTAAAATATTCTAATTCACACTGATTAAATAAGTAACCAGTAATTATTTACCAGGCAAACATGATCTTCTCTTAATTAAATGACAAAAAACTTCTGGAAATTTGTTTGATTTTTGTTATTTCTAGATTAGATTCTCAATTTAGAAAAAAATATGGATTTCTTTAATATTTAAAACTAACTTTGAGGTGTTCCACAGTGGATCAAGTTTATTTATTCAAACTTGAAAAGAGGGATCTGGAAATAATTAGGGCTTTTTGTTATGCTCCATATGTCTTAATTACTTCTAATAGTATTATAAGTACTCCCATGAGTAGAGCTTTTAAATCAAAGAATAATTTTATATAGGTAAAATGTTGCTACAATAAATTTTTCAGAGATTACAGAATGGATTGGAAGACCTTGGAAATATTTTAATAACCTCACTGATCATAATATGTCCTTAGGTTCAAGGGCAACATTAAAGGTATTCTTACAAAATGCCCAATGGGGGATTTGTATTCTTTCTCATTCCAATATGGTTAGTTATAGCAATAAATCAACCACCCCAGTCTGTCTCATCTGTGGCTATAAGCTTTACCCTAAGGCTATTATATCCCTACTATAAGTTCAGATAGAATTTTTGTCTTTAGCTAAGAAGAGCCTCAAGGAAAGGACTATAACAGAAACCTAACAATTGATAGTTCAAAGAGTAAACTTTTCCATATAGATGCCCAGGCTGACTTGCCTTGTATTGCTATGTGTTTGAGATTGTGCCAGAGGACTGAGTCGGGATTTCCAGGACTACTTTTAGTCCAGAGGCAGATGACTTCATGAAAGCAGAGGGCTGGCCCAAGATCCAGTAGGACAAAAATTAATTGCATAGGACTGAATAAGCTAAGAGACATTTAATTTTGATTATTTGCTTTAAATATTGTTGATATTTTTAAGATTTTACACTTCTGAAGAGTATGCATGGAGACTAAGTTTCTTTCTTCTTAGTTCTCTCTAGTCCTCACTTTAGTAGATTATGTGTCTGAAAACTGAAATGAAATGTATTTTTCAATGGTATCTGATTTTTATTATACTTATGGAAACAAATATTTTGACTGATTCCCCTTACTTTCCATGGCAACATAGTTACTTGCATAGGTTTAATAATAATCTGTGATAATTACATTTGGACAAATTGATGGTGGGATAAAGGCCATCATATATTACAATATTTGAGAATAATTCTCATTTATTCAAGTATGATAAGCGAAACACCAAGAAATAATGATTGTACTTGATATGTAGAACCATAGCCTACAAAGCCAACTGGAGAAAACAGGTCTGGGATCTCTCTTACGGCTTAAGTGTCAGTCCCAGCTTCACAGGTCATCCCTCACAGAAATAGTATATACTCTGGAGGATCTCTAGGACAGAGAAATTCACCCAAATTTATTTATAGGTTGAGATAGCATACTGGGCTTTGTTTTTAGATTTGGAATGAATATAAATAGCATGGGCCTTTCAAAGTCTAATCTGAGATACCTTAAATAAAACATTTCCAAGTAGAAATTGTTTCTCTGGCTGTAGTAATTATGCAATACTATATGGCTCTAATCCAGTAAGAATAGGTCCATAGAATGAACTTTGGATTTTCAGAGTAAAAGAGACTTGAGAAAGTGGAGACAACTACAGTAAGCTGGTCTGTTAAGGAATTTATCTGGGCATAAAAAGAAAAATATTGTTTGGTAACTAAGGGTGGGGTTCAGTGTCAAGAGAGGGTTTTTTTTCTTTTTAAATAGATATAACTTGGCCGGGCGCGGTGGCTCACGCCTGTAATCCTAGCACTCTGGGAGGCCGAGGCGGGCGGATAGTCCTGAGCTCAGGAGTTCGAGACCAGCCTGAGCAACAGCAAGACCCCGTCTCTACCAAAAATAGAAAGAAATTAATTGGACAGCTAAAAATATATATACAGAAAAAATTAGCTGGGCATGGTGGCGCATGCCTGTAGTCCCAGCTACTTGGGAGGCTGAGGCAGTAGGATTGCTCGAGCCCAGGAGTTTGAGGTTGCTGCGAGCTAGGCTGATGCCACGGCACTCGCCCCAGGCAAGAGAGTGAGACTCTGTCTCAAAAAAAAATAAATAAATAAATAAATAAATAGATAGATAGATAGATATAACTTGATTATGCCTTAAAAAAGACCTGTAGAAAGGGTAATATGAATAATAGATAGCCAGGACTTGAATAAAATAGAGCAAGTTAAGGTCAAGAGCAAAAGAGGTATTACCCCTAAACTAGTTGGACAGCTCTTACTCTGAGTCTAGAGGGGAGATAGAAGAAAGATCGACATAGCTACCCTTATAGGTGAGAGAGAACTTAGAGCTTACTAAGGATGAAATTTATAGTTGCTATTTTTATTGTGAAGGACATGGCTTGTTGATCCACTTAGAATGTGGGTTTGGGATTCAGTTAGGGGCTTTGAGGGTGTAGTGTTTTGCAGGGCAGACCATGTGGTTGAGTCCATGTGTAGTCCCTCTGACTACCGACATTTCATTCATAAACCCAGTAAGCAAGCATTTTGCAGAGCAGGCCATCTTGTCCACCAGAGTTCTGAGTGCTTTCTACCTTTGAGCAAGCGTTCACGTGGTTCGCAAATTTCCTCACACTCCAGGCCCTTTCTGAGACATCTATCAACACCTTTCTCCTACAAGTCACCTTATCCCCATTTCTCTAATCCCTTTGACAAAATCATTAGAAATGCCCATAAATGTATGTAGATCCACGCCTCTGGACATCTCTTCCAGAAAAAAATAGTGAAAACCTGATGTTCCATTTGAAGTTCTGATCAACTTGGAGTGTTTCCTTCCAGGCTGTCTGTTGGAGCCTCCCCTTAGCTGATGAAAGTGGGGGAACCAGTTTATTACACAGAGTAATTTGGAAATCAAACTCATATTTTTCCTTTTCTGCCATGGGGTCATACACTCTCCCATGAGACCATAAATGTGTGCTGAAAGAGAGGCATTAGTTTAGCAAAGTGGGCACAGCACATAGAGAACCTGAGCCAATTGCTTATGCAACTTGTATATCCATTGCATGTATATCAAGGGGCAAACAAGCTCCCATGAGCCTCTTTTATAAGGGCACTAATCCCATTCAGGAACGCTCTGCCCTCATGACCTAATCACCCACCGAAGGCCCCACTTCTTACTACCATCACCTTGAAAGTTAGAAATTCAGCATATGAATTTGAGGGGACACAAAAGTTCAAATCACAGCAAAGGGGTTCTTTATTCCTTTTTAGGGAAGATACTTAAAGGGGTGAATAGTTGACACATTCTATATGTATGCCAACATTTATTTCTCCCTAACTCTTTGAATAATACTACTGGTGGTGATATCCTAAAGGGTATGCTTTAGAAATTTGTGAGGGCTTTTTGGAAGCCACAATTATGGGTGGAATAGAGGGCACCACTGCCATTTAGTGGGTGAGTTCAAAAGATTCTACATATCCTGAAATATCAGGACAAGTCCTATAAGTTATCTGTGTACTATGTAACTTGTGGATGTTTCACAGGGTAATTGTGCATTTGAAAGCCTGCAATTACCCAGTGATTGAGCCCAGAAAATATCTCCATGTCATGTACAAAGTATTTTTGCACAGTTTTAAACACTCTGACTTTTCTAGTAATACAAAGACATATAAATTAAGAAAATACTGCAATTTGTTTATGTCTTCAACATTACCAAGAGTTGCTTATCATTTTGATAAATCTCATCACTGACTATTAGACTGCCTAATATATCTGAATCACCAATAAAACATTAATTTCATCAGTTCAAACGTATAGGCATTACTATCATAGAAAATCTATTTTACATATTTTAAAATGTCAAATATAAAGAAGAAGTGTCAATAATCAAGCAAGCATTTAACATTCAGTTTTCTAATTTCACATATAAATAGAAAGTTACTAATATGACTATTCCAACACAGGAACCATGAAAACATGAAACTTAACTGAAGATTTTGCAAAGAAAAATACTCATGAAAAATCAAATATGTATATTGAAGTTCCTAAATTTAAGGGAAAGCTTAGGAAAGCAAATTTTTCCTGGAATAGCAAAAAAAAAAAAAAAAAAAAAAAAACAATGTAATAAGAAGGATAAGAATTTCATTATTTATTACAAATTAATAGAATCACAAAATTTATAAGGCACACAAATTAATAAAAAGTTAATCTTGCCAACTGTATAAGAAATACAATGATAAAAAAATCTAAACAAAATAATTTCTTCTATTCCACTGAGCAATACATTGTTTCAAGATGAGAAAAGATGTAAAAAATCATCTGTGTAATGAAATTCATTCAAGCAAATTTTCATGACAAGTGAATGTGAGCACTCTTTGTGTTAAAAGAAAAAAAAAATTGTTCCCTAGTTGCACATGTAAGGTTTATAAGGAACAAAAAATTCACAGAGGAAATGTTATTTTCAAAATTACTGACAGCAGCATTTCTGCTTCCATGTGGCAGTAACAACGTCTGGAATCACCCTTCTGCTGTAAACAACTAATAAAAAACCCAATATAGGAAACAACTATGTTTATATATTAGAAAACAGAAAGTACAGGACTGTGGTCCCTAAGACAAAGTAAACCAGTGAGGTGAATGCTATGATCTCACCAGCATTCTTTCCAGAAGAAATTTCAAGATGGTAACAGAGAGAATGAGATTCCACAGTTCGTTGGTCTCACTGAGTTGAGAAGATAGAGATCAGAGTTTGAGAGAAAGCAAGAGGTCTAGAATTTGTGGGTGGGACACAATATCAAAGAAGAGGGAATTGTGCAGTAAAAGAGCTACAAAGTCTGCACAGAGGTCACCTCGGTCTCTTGACTAAAATCCAATCTGCGCATGCATAGTGTGAGACCTCATGGGTCAACAAAGCACAAAGTCCTTGGAAATAATAATTACTGGATGAATGTAAGATAAAAACTCCCAAAGCTTATACAGAGGCTGAGAATTTTTTGAGTTACCACTAGCCAGAGTTAAAAGGACTCACTGAATACATAAGCAGTCAATAGAAATTCTAAATTGGTCCTATCATAGAAGTAGGGCTAAATAAACCCAAGGGTAATGGCTACTCTAAACAAGCCTTTTAAAAGGCTTAAATGCAAGCCTCAAATGAATCAAATTGCCCCACAATTAACTCAACTGCTCATCAGAAAAAAAATTCCAACACTATTTGAAGGAATACAACAAAATCTGCCAGTCAACAATATCTGGAAAAATTCACAATATCTGGCATCCAGTAAAAAATAAATGAACATAAAATGAAGCAGGAAAATGTAGCCCATAACCAGTAAAATATCAGTTAATAGACATAGACACAGAAGTGACAGATGCGATAGCATTAGCGCATAAGGACATTAAGAAGCTACTATAATTATGTTGAATATTCTCAGGGTTATAAATAGAAACATCTTAATAACATTCATAATTAAGAGGGAAATGGCATATTTAAAAAAGTAACTTCTAGATATGAAAAATACAGTATTAAAATAAAAATTTCACTAGATGAAATTACCAGCAAATTGGTCTCTGAAGGAAAAGAAAAGAATAGTTTTAAGGTAAAGAAATAGAAACTAGCAAAAATGAAGAATATAAAGGGGAAAAAAAGACTAATTATACACAGTGATTCAGTGACCTATGAGGAAATGTCAACTACAACTTCAAGTACATATTTTTAAGAGTACATGAAACATATATCAACATTTGTGCAATGGAAATTCCGAAGGGAGAAAGAGGAGAAACAGCAAAAATATTTGAAGAAATATCTGAAAGTTTTCCAAATGTAATGAAACTAACATCAGACAAAGCAGACTTCAGAACGAGGAATTTTAGCATAGACAAAGAAAGACTTTATTAATAAAAAGGAAGTGTTCTATTAAGATGACATGACAATTCTAAATACACCTAATATGTTTCGAATAAGTTTCAAAACATAAAGCAAAAAATGAAAGAGCTAAAATGATAAAGAAACAAATACACAATTATAGTTGTCTATTTCAACCTCTTCTCTCAGTACTTACAGAACAACTAGACAGAAAACCAATAAGGTTATAGAAGACTTAAACAGCAATATCAACCTATTTGTCCTCACAGACATTCATAGAAAAATTTACCCTACAACTTCAAGTACATATTTTTAAGAGTACACGAAACATATATCAAAATAGTCTACTTGCTGAGCAACAAAAGAAGTCTCAATACATTTTTTAAAAATTGTATTAATTTTAACAAAACAGAATTAAATTTGAAAACAAGAGAAATATATAACTACTGCCAGTTTTTTGCTGCCTTGAAACCCACACTTTTGTGCACTGCCTCTCTAGGAGAGCTGTTACTCACATAGCTCCATCTTTCCCTTGCATTCATCTTGACAGGTTTGAAACAGTAGTTAAGATACAAGGAAGATGCGAATGAGGAGAAAGGGCAGATGACCTCACCCCTTTTCAAAGCCAGGCAGCTGCCAACATCTGGCCTTAGCTTGGAGGGAGAAGGAGAAGTGGAATATTTGAAGAAAGATTAAAGCAAGGAACCAAATTCTTAGATTAGACACATTCTTATACTAAAATGAGAATGTTTTGTGACTACACACAACTGTAGTACTGCCTATAACTTCAGAGTAAGCAGGAAAGCTGTAAGAGATCGTTTTCCATCCAAGGTGCTGTGGTTTGACTCTGTGTTCCCTCCAGAATTCATGGTGAAATTTAATCCCCATTGTGGTGGTAATAAGAGGATGGGGGCTTTAGGGAAGTGACGAAGTCATGAGGGCTTCAGCTTCATGAATGGATTTGTGCTTTTATAAAGGAGACTTTGCACAGGGTTTAGCCCTTTTTTGCCCTCTATTCCTTTTGTCATATGAAGTCACAGTGTTCTCCCCTGCGAAGGACAGAGTGACAAGACGCCATCTTACCAGAAAGGTCTGGGTCCTTTACCAGATGTCAAATCTGCTGGCACTTTGATCTTGAACTTCCCAGACTCCACAACTGTGAGAAATAAATTTCTGTTGTTTATAAATTACCCAATATAAGGTAATTTGTTATAGCAGCACAAATGGACTAACACAGAAACTGGTACCAGAGAATTGTGGTATTGCTGTAAAAAATAACCTGAAAATGTGGAAGCAGCTTTAGAACTAGATAATGGGTAGAGGCTGGAGAGTTTGGAAGTGATTGCTGTGAATGGCGCATTAAAGGTGATTCTGGTGAGGGCTCAAAAGAGCTGTAGAGGAAGCCTCAGTCCCAGAGATTATCTAAGCGGTGATGAACAGAATGTGAGTAGAAATATGGATGGTGCAGATCATTCTGATGGATTTTAGATGGAAAAAAGGAATATCTTATTGGAACTGGATGAAAGGCCATCCTTGCTACAGGCTGGCAAAGAACTTGGCTGAATTATGTTCGTCTCCTAGTACTTTATGGAAGGCAGCATTTAAGAGCAATGGACTAGAATATTTGGTGGAAAAAATCTCTAAGCAAAGTGTTTAGGGTGCTGTATGGCTTCTCTTAACTACTTACAGTAAAATGCAAACAGAGGGAAATGGGTTAAAGATGAAACATATAGTCAAAAGGAAAGCAGAATGTAAAAATTTGGAAAATTCTTAGCCTGGCCAAATAAAGAATAAAAAATCATGTTTAGGAGAGAAAACAAAGGGTGTGACCAAGTGACCTTTTGATAAGGAGACTAATATTGATAGAAATAAACCAGATGCTATTCACCACAATGGAAAATGATCCTAAAAGCATTTTGGAGATCTGTGAGGCTGTCACATCCACTACAGGCCCAGAGGGCCAGGGCCTTGAGAGCAGAACAATTTCAAGGTAGCATCCCTGGGTACCCACAGATCTTCAGGGCTGGCTCTCCAAGGCCTTCTCAAGGCTTTGCTCCCAGCTTGCTAACGCATCACTCTTTGGAAGCCACAGACATGGCTCAGGCAGGTCTAGGTGCAGCTAATGCTGCTGCTCTGGAAGATACAGGCTGTAAATCTTGGCAGCACACAGTGATGCTAACTTTCTAGGTGTGTAGAGTTCACAAGCTGTGGAGGCATATATTTGAAATCCACCTAGATTTCAAAGGATACTTTGGAAAGCCTGGGACCAAGGCAGAGAACTTCCTCAGGGTGGGGCTGCCTGAGAGACCACCCACTAGGGCAATGCTTAGTGGAGCTATGGGAGTAGGGCAGCCCTTAAGCTCCCAGAATTCAGTGCCCAGTACAGCCTGGGAAAGCTGCAGGCATACAACTTTACTGCATGAGAGCTGAAGGGTGACCTGTGGCCTGCAAAGCCATAGGGGCAGTGCTGCTCAAGTCTTGGGGGGGGGTCAACCCCTACTTTGATGTATCTAGAAGGCAGGATATGGAGTCAAAGAAGGTTATTCTCAAGCCTCAAGAGTTAATGTTGTTTGCCTTGTTGGGTTTTTGACTTTCTTGGAATCTGTTACCTCTTCTTGCCTAGTTCTCCCTTTTAGAATGGAAATGTCTGTCCTGTGTCTGTCCCACCATTCTATTTTGGGAGCATATAACTTATTCTATTTCAAAGGTTCACAGCCGGAGAGCAGTTTGCCTCAGGATGAAACACACCTTTGAGTCTAACCCATATCTGATTTAGATGGTATCTAGATAAGACTCTAGACTTTAGACCTTTGAGTGGATGCTGGAATGAGTTAAGACTTGTGGAGCTATTGGGATGGAATGAATGTATTTGGTACATGAGAAGGACATGAATTTTTTTGGTGGGGGAAGGGGGCACAGGCAAAATACTGTAGGTTGAATGTGTTCCTTCTGAAATTCATGTGTTGAAACTTAGTTCCTATTGTGGTGATATTAAGAGGTGGGGCCTTTTGGGAAGTGATTTAATCATGATAGCTCCACCCTTATAAAAGTGCTGAAGGGAACTAGCTTAGGCCTTTTTTGCTCTTTTGCTCTTTTGGAGGATGCAGCAGTAAGGTGCCATCTTGAAGAGACACTGATTTCTCAACAGACACTAAACCTTCTGGTGCCTTGATCTTGAACTTCCCAACCTCCGTAACTGTGAGAAATAAATTTCTGCTCTCTGCGAATTACCCAGTCTGCGCTATTTTGTTAAAGCAGTGCAAATGGACAAATACACAAGGGCAGGAGAGAATACAATCACCAAATAAATGTTAAAGGGATGCCATGAGACAAAACTGAAGTTGTGTTGATGTCTCCTAACATTGTGGTTACACTGGCTATCAAGTAGGGTAACCACATAATTTGTTGTCCAAACAGAACACTTCTGAAAGGTAAAAGGCAGATTATTAATATTTTGACACAACAGACACAAACTCAGACTTTCCTGAGCTAACCAAGATGTATGATCACTATAAGAATAAAAGCACTGTATTCCTTAGTCTGCCAGTGGCCATCCACCACATAGAAAGGCCCTGCCAGAGAATGAAGCCAACACAGTTAAAAGCAACACTGAGGGAGGCAGGACTGATGGCATCACCCTCTGCCCTTCTCTTATGTGTGAACCATTAAATTCTCCGCACCCCCCCCCCAACTAAACTGGTCTGAGTTCAACTGATGTCACTTGGAGCAAATAGAAATCTAGTACACATCACTTTTTCAGACATGTAACCCAAGCTATTAGCTAACAGCTTAGTATAATATAGCTTTTCATTTTCATTTGACACTACCCTTGAGAACAGGCTTTTAACAAAAATTATACTTAAAAACAGACAAATCAAAATCATCTGAATATTATAACTAACTGCCTTTATCAACATTCAAATTTACTAGTTACATATGAAACAAAATGATCTTTCCATTTTCTTAGCAATATGGAGAAAAACAGGGCTGAAAACCAGGCTACACGATTTGGATATTGAAAGGCATGACCAGACAGCATAGGCGAGGTTGATTTTAATACAGATAGTACAGCTAGAACTTTCTTTCTTCACTGGAGTTTAATTGGTGTTCACATAGTTCCTCCTTATTTTCTCTTACACTTTTAAAAACTTTAAATAAGTACAGTTTTCACTGATTGCCTCCCCTCTGAGTATTTATAAATACTTGGGCAGATTATACTTAACTTACATCATTTCTTTTTCTTTCTTCATATTCCTTGGGATCATCATGTAAAAACTAAATCTTGTTTTTTTGGCAAATGGTACTTGGTTAACCAAATTTGCCTCAATGATACCCTAAAATTGCTGCTTCCCATGTCAGTTGTATTCTGTGCAAGACGCTCTCAAGCTAACTACAGAAAATTATGATAGAAGAGCAAGGCAGGTCCTGATGTCTCAAAATGAATTATCTCTTTCCTTTCATGTAGAAGATTAAAATGTAAATCCATTTTTAAAGATTTTTAAATTTTCTATTGAAGAATAGTTTCAGAATATCTCATTTTATTAAGTGCAATTTCACATCCTTATAATAAAATAGTCCTAATGAATAAAAATCAGTCACGACCAAATTTAGTAATTTTGTGGGATGATTTTCATGTTATCATAAGTAATTATTTGAATTATGGCAAGGCCTGAATATCAGGAAATTCACATTCATTTCACTTACTTCTCTCGAACTTTCCAAATTGCACTTCCTCGAGCAGACTCTTTCAGACTTCTCGCGCTTCTTCTCAAAATCCTTTCCCATTGTGGCTGTGTCCCGAGTTATTAGGGATGGAAAAGTATTTTTATCATAGAATGCGTCATTATAATTTCAGTTTCCAAATTGTATTTTTTAATCCAGTCTTCCTTTATGCCTTATATAGTAAAAGTACTCTTTTTAGAATGTTTACTGAATGAAGGATATCTTGATCCAAAGACTTAAAATGAATTTAAAAATAAAGACTTAAAGATATATATTTTAAAGTACAGCTTATGATATGCCAAATTTCCCTATCCAGAAATCTGAGCTCTGTCACTCATCTAGGGAAACTTTTTCTTACCCATAAAATGGAAATAATAATTTGGAAAATGGGAATAAAGTATTTATGAGAAATTAGATAATAAATTTAAGGTTCCTAGAACAGTACCTGGTATATATGTTTAGTTAATTTGTATCTGGAGCTAATTACTTAAGGGAAACTTGGTTCTTAGTTTCTTCTACACCAATTGCAGTCAGAAATTCTCTATTTCCACATTATAATCCTAGATTTTTCTTGAAAAAGATCAATGCGAAACTCTTATCAGAAGGCCAGAAAAACTCCTCTTATCTAGTGCTAAGAAATTGAGTAAATGAACCACCTAAAGAAGTCCAAAAATTGCAGCTCGTGCTGACATTCAAATAAATGATTAACCCGGACTTAATCCTAAAGTGATTTGAACAGTTTAAATACCTGTTTATTGAAGCATTAAAACATTTATTAAAGTACATGAGCACTGGAGTTAGAAAAATATTCATGTTCATGGCATGAATTCAGACTGCAGAATCTTTTCTTTAAGCAACACAAAGGAAGTAAAGCCAAATTAATCAAAACTAAAAAGACACCACTTAAAAGAGAAAAAGCACATTTTTTTATTACCTGTTTATGTTTGATAGGTTCCTATGAGAATTCATGTCTGTGGCTTACTCTGAATGAATATGGTTCCTCAATGCATGATATTTATGTCCTCTTAACCGTGAAATTAAAAAAAAAAAGAAAACAGGAGAAAAGGGTATGTAGCTAAGAGAATTTGGTGGTGTACTAAAATTTTACGATATAAGACAATGTATAGTATAAAACCATGCTTCTCCAACTTCATTGCACAGTAGAATCCTCTGGAGTGCTTTAAAAATGCCTGAGGCCCAACCCCTGGGATTGTGATTTAATTAGTCTCACATGTGGCCGAAAGAGTTAGATTTTTTTTTTTTTTCCATGTTCTCCAGGTGATTCTAGTGAGTACCAGGGATGAGAAGGACAGGATGAAGGTTTCACTGGGTCCGATTGCCTTGGTCTAAATCTTGGCTCTGTGTTTTATTTGCTGTGTACCCTAGAGCAAATTACTTAACCAATCCAAGATTCAGTTTCTTTGGTACATAATGTATTACTCACTGCCTGGCATAATGCTGATGTTTTATAACGCTATTTATTTATGAAATATGTTCCTGAAATAGTTAAATAGAAAATCCTCCACTGTGCTCCGTCACTGTATATGCTCCCCATGCTCTGAGAGCCACTGGACACTCTCAGGCAGTGCAAGCCAGCATGAGAGACTTGGGTGTCACTTTTCTGTTACAGGTTATTTGGGCAAAAAACTGCAAACTACCCACAAATGAGTGCTGTGCCTTGGTAAGATTTAGTGTTTTGCAACAAGTGTTGTCTACTACGGGAAGGCCTCACTTTCTGCCATTTATTGTATATCTCATAGAATACATAAGAGGGAACAAAGCCACTAATACTATGAAAAATTTCTGCAAAAATATGTAATAAATATAAAAATTATTAATGAGATATTTAGATTCTTTTTTTCATACCAGGTATCCAAAATTTTACAGCATATCTCACTTCGGACTAGACATATTTTAGGTGCTCAATAGTCACATATGGCTGGTGGCTGTGGAGCTGCTCTTCCTGGACTCAAAACTGTGGCTTTGAATAGTGGCTCTGCTGTTTACTAGTTGTGTGACATTGACAAGATTCTTAACCTCAGGATATCATCTATTAATATAAAATGATCACACGGGATAATCTATATAAATTTCTAGGACAGTATTTGTAATGAGCTCTCAATAAATGCTAATTGTAAATATTTATGTTTTTATTATTTTCATTGCCACTAACAGAGTGCAGTGCAATCGTCAATGCTGAGTCAACACCACAACTTTCTGAAATCCTTCCACTAGAGACCCATCCAGGAAGTGTTGAGATGAATATTAAAAATTAATATAAAATATTTATTACTTATCACTCTAAAAGAATCCTAATTTCAAGAGCATTTCCCCCAATTCTGTTTTGTGGAATATGTGGGCCACATTCTATCATCAAAGAACTATAGGAATTCTTTATATTAACAGTATAGCCCTTTTGTTACAGTATACAATAGCATAAAGCTCAGAGCAAACCCATATAAACCTTTACTAATTATATTTATTCTTATATTTCCCAAACATATTTGACTCTACGAGCCTTTATTTTGTGGAACATCTATTAAAGTTTTGTGAAAGTTGTGTTCTACAGAACGTGATTTGATAAATGTGTCGATATCGTCTGCTCTAGTGGCTGGTCTCTGTCCTAGAGAAGAGCCTTACTTCTGTCTACCTGAGGCAGGAGGGAGTCAAGTTCAATAGTAATATTACTTTTCAACAGATAGGCACGGCCTAGCTGCCTGATAGACCAGTCATAGAGATTTCTGAAATTGGTCAACTTTGCCTCTGTGGCCTCATCATACTGATTCTTCATGATCCCGAGCATAGTAAGAATTCATTCCTCATGCCTGCAGTGGCCAACATGTGGCAGCACATTGCCTTAGAGCTAACCTATTGCTATTAATAATTACTAACAAAATGCCTAGAATCATTTCATTTCTTTTTCTTCCTCTTACTTTCTTTTTAGAAATGTGAAAAAAAGTAATTCTAAATCATGTGCTAAAACAGGCTAATGAAAATTTTAATTAAGTTCAATCTTAAATATATCTTTGAGATGTGGAACAGTGTAACTAAAACATGCAATCTTGTAACTAATATGAATATATGAATAAAATGCTAGAAATACATATTTTTCTTTAACATAGTGCAAATAATCTGACAAAAGATAATTTCAGACTCAATTTCTTTTTAATCTTGAGATAGAATTTACTGCCTGTTCAAATAGATAAGAATAATATGGAATAACTATTTTAATAATCTATTACAATATATATTTCTGTGATACTTGAAGAGATTTTATCCTTTTGCAATCTACTTTATTATTAAATTTTTATTAATTATGAAATAATAAGCCTTAACCTAATAAAGGCAAATAACTTCAATTTCTAGATGCCTCAGCTTGAATCACAACTCCAATATGAAAAGATAGACAAGTTATTTAACCTTGCTGTACCCAGAGTTTCCTCATCTATAAAACAGAGGCATTTGGGGCAGCTACCTCACAGAACTATAGTGAGTAACAAATGAGAAAAACCGTGTAAATATGTGTTGTCCATGTGAAGGGCAGACTGTAAGGTAGCCCTCATAATTTCCAATGAGATATTCACAGCCTTATGTGATATACTCCCTTTTAGTGTGGGTGAGACCTGTTATTGCTTCTGGCCAACTAAATACAGCAAAGGCAATGATATGTACATGTATATGATTATGAGATGTACGTGATTACATGTATATGATTATATTACATAAGACCATACCATCCACCTGGAGAGATGACTCTCTCTCTCCCTTGCTGGCTTCGAGGAAGCAAGCAGCTATGTCAGGAAGGTCTACCTGGCAAGGAACTGAAGGTGGCCTCTGCTCAGAAGTCAGCAAGAAACTAAGGCCCCAAGTTTGGCAGCCTCATAGGCATCAGGAACTGAATGATGCCAACAGCCACATGAACTTGGAAGTAGATCCTTCCCCAGTCAGTCCTCAGATGAGACCACAGCCCTGGTTGCAGTTTTGGGAGATCCTGAAGCAACAAATCTAGTTAAGCCATGTCCAGACTCTGACTTGCAGAAACTGAGATAATACTTGTTTGCTGTTTTAAGTTTCTAACTCTGTGGTAATATTGACATGCAGCTACAGATAATTAATACAGTGTATGACATAGAGTAAATGTTCAAATACATTAGCTATTATTACTGTTCCTATAATGATTATTATTGTAAATTATTGAAATCTTAACAATTTTTAATTTTGGCTATGGACTAATGAAGATCGCATTTCTTATTTTTACCAAAGCTTTTGAAGTTGTGATTTCTCTACTCTAAATTTTCTGCTTGTTTTCATGTGAAAATATGCTATTTACTCACTCCCTTTTTTTCTCCTAATTATTTTTCACAACTGCAATGTGGGGAAGAGATGATTGCAAGGAAGGATTTTTTTATGTTTGGAATCCAAATACTTTTGGGTGAAGGAAAACAAGACCCAGTTCATGCTTCCAGGCATACAGAGTACATTCAATGAATGTTAATTTCTCCCTGTATAGTCCATGAAAAAAGAGAAAAACATACTTGTATATGTAGGAAAAAACTTAGGTAGAAGAAGAGTTATTTTGAAGAAAAGCCTTTCTTTTAATACAATTTTTAATTGAAGTGAAACATCCATAAAAAGACAGATACAACTCAATGAGTTATCACAAAATGAACATACTCCTGTAACCACGACCCACATCTACACATAAAACACTTACTAGAATCCCAACAGTCCCCCTTTGACCCCCTAATTTTGCTGTGATCTTGACTAGTAATAATTTTTCCCATTTGAAAAAACCCTTTTCTTTATCTTGACTCATTTTTTTTTTCCTGCTTATTCCATCAGGAACTGGGAGAAATGTGTTGAAATCTCCATTGTGAATTTTGATGTACATTTTTTCCCCTTAATTCTGTAAAATTTTGCCTTATAGTTTGAGGCCAAGTTATTAGGTACATACAAATTACAATCATTATAAATACCTGATGGGTTAAACCTTTTATTATTATAAAACATCTCTCTGTATCTTTGATAATGCTTCTTGTCATTAGAATTTACATTTTCCAATTGAAAGTTAATAATAAGTCTATAATTATAGAGAAAATTTAGGGAGTTATTAATTTTTACTCAAGACATTTATATTGGACAGACTTTTAACCATATACCACTTCATTTGACATTTAAATATAGTGTCTCCTAAAATGCAGTAACTCCCAACTAATTTGATAAAAAAATGGTATTTGAACAACATAAAAAAGATTATCTCTGATCACTTGAAAATCTTAAATATATCATAAAACAGGGCTTACAGACCATGAAATACTACAGTTTTAGTCTTAATTAACAACTATACAAAACTCACATTTAAGTAGCTAAAAGTGCCATATTCAAACTGCTTGCCTTCTATTAATATCAGAGAAAGACTCTGAATCCTAACAATGTGATTAAAACTGAAACCCTTCCCAGAGCCAGACACAGCAGCTGTTGAAGTCTCCAGTTCCTGCAGCACCCTTCCTCCTCCCCTTGTCACTCTCCCCCTGCCAAAAAAGAAAAAAGAAAGATCCAAAAAAAAGAAACCTTTTTTTCTGCATTACAGTGGAAGAGATAGTGCTAAAATTTCTCAACCTGTGGTTTTTTTCATATTGTCCTGGGGGGCAAAGAGGTGGGAATAAATAGATGTCTCTGCTTAGGAGAGCAGACACGTTGAGAGGAGCACACACAGGCTGTCAAAAAGGACGTTTGGATTTGAGAATCAGTGTTAGTATTTGCTTATGGGACTGAGCAAATCCCCTGTCCTCAACCATCCACTAGCTGACTGTCCCCACCCCACTTGAGTTTCTTGCAAAGCTTAGAGAATGCCTGGCTAGAGTCTAGTGTTGCTCCTGCTTCTGATTAACTCATGGGGCGTTACGGCAGGGTGGGTGGCTTGGGTCAACATTTGCGGGGAAAAGGTGAAATTTTGCAGGGAAAAGGAGCTTGAGGTGACAGCAGAGAGATTCAAAGAAGGAGTAATTGGTGGGGAAAGGACGTGAATTTAAGACAGAATGTCGGGACGGGAGTAAGGCGAGTGGTCTCAGGGCCTGCTCTCCTTTAAAAGGATTCCTTATTTAGATTTAAGAGAAAGTGTAAGTCAGCTAGAACTTTAACTTCTTTCTTATTATGTTGCGATTCCCTTTTAAATTTGCTTCAAACTTCCCAGTAATGATATTTTCCTCTGTCTGCACAGACTGCAAGTAGCTTTTCAAAGATTGAAAAGTATAGTGAGAGGAAGGCGGATGAGACTGGGTGACAGGCGATTTCCCAGGTGTTGGGGACACACCCCAGGCTATCAGGTTGAGTGAAATTTAGGAATATTAGATAACTACGTAAGATCACAGAGTTGGTGAGTGAAGAACCAGGACCCTTTAAGTCCAGTCCAGCCTCACATTCGGCCTGTAATTTTTTTTCACCTAAAGATGTGTGCACCATCCCAGGGATGGACACACTTGAAGCTCGGACTTGGGGGGGAGGGGGGGTAAGGGCATCACATGTAACCTAATCATCTGTACCCCCATAATATGCTGAAATAAAAAAAAACTTTGATCATTAAAAAAAAAAGATGTTATTCAGGCTTGCCACTTTCTAAGGCAGAATGAAGAAGTAGAATCAGCAATTTTAAAAAGTATTTAACCAATTCTATATACAAAGGATACCAAATGAAAAAATAAAATAACCATAAATAAAAAACACTTCGAAATTTAGCATTCACAGTGTTCATTCCAAAAAGCATTTTTCTAATTGAATTGGAGATCAGCGCGGTAAGGGAAATGCTGAGCTGATCTGCAGTATGCCGACTAAGAATTGATTTTTTTCCTCCTTCTTTCGTTGTGTGACTAATTTGTCCTCAGAGAATGAAAAGTAATTTAGCACAAAGATGCTACACACTTTCAAACACACATACACACAGCAACAGCATTATAAATCTCGACCGGCAGGGTCCGTCTGATACAGAGCGAGTGTGCCTAACCCCAGTTATACAGAAGCAAGCAGCATGTCATAGAACCGTATGAAATTGGATCTCAGAATATGCTTCCAGTTCATTAATCGTATGTCTTCTGCACATATTTGGGAGACAAAATCTTTTTTTTTTTTTTTTTTGCTTTATTATTAAATGGGAAACATTTTATTTAAATATACTTCCATGAAACATTTTTAGGTAGATGAAGAGAAAATAAATTTTATTCTAGAAAAACAGTCTTTTCTGCCATAATGCTTATGTCTAAAATCCAACTTTGTTCCAATGCAATGGATATATTAGGAAACAAGTTGACCATAACACTAATTTTGTATTTACTTAGGCACAATATTGTCCACTAGGTGAACACAGAAAACTGCACTCACCTGAATAAAAATGAGTCGAAATACACATGCATCCACATACCTCAAACATTGACCAGCTAGCTCAATCCACTGCATGGGTTACAAGTCAAACTTCTTGACATCTGGTGTTACAACTTTCTGTCCATTCGCAAATAACCCTATTTCTGCCACTTCACAATAACTCCCAAGCTGCAACCCTTCCAGTGCTCACTTCTACAAGAAAATTCAGGTCTTTTTCAAAGTAAAATGCCGAGTTTACTGTAGTATTTTAACATAGTATTTCTTACCCATTTAATAATGGGTAAAACTGTGCCGCCATTTTTATCAGGTTTTTACTTTTTTATTTGTCACTGACAAAATTTTTGAGTGTTGTGCTTTTAGCCCCATTTTTCCCACTAAACCCTGTCCTTTTTATTTCATGGTTTGTACAGTGCAGTGAATTTTAGGAATGCATCTGTTAAAGCAAAAATGAAGGTACCTTGAATAGACACTGATTCTGCTCTCTGGGCGGGGGGAAGGATGACCCATTGTTTTCTGTGGCTGTTTGCACAGCCATCTGAGAGCTGGTTCTCTGTCTCTTAGCCTCCTTCACTGTATCTGAAGTAGGTGCTTGTACCCTGTGTCCCTTAGAGACTGCTCAGCTTCATCAGCTTACTTCCTAACCAAGGGGGTGATACTGTACCGGAAAGAAACAATCCAGAACGATATGATGGTTCCAGCCTGTGTTATAGACCCACCCTGTGGCTAGGGAGGCAGGTTCTCTTAGAAGAAGAAAGGGAAGAAAGGGTATCATGCAGGCACAAACACTGATCACTACAGTCGCTGAAGCTAGAGTGTGTGTCCTGACCCAGAGTCGGAGCCAACTCTCACCATTTTATCCCGAGCCTCTTTCCCTCTGACTGCCCTGGAATGGGTAAGAATAAGTGATCTCATTCATCAGTAGGGCCCCTTCCCCTAACCTCATGCCAACTCAGCTGGGTCTGTGTTGGGCTCGTCTACTCACACACTCGGACTCATCTCCTTTGTTGAAGGAGTCAGTGGAATTTGAGAAATCCACTTTTCTTCTGAACCATCCTGCTCCTCTAAATGGAGAGTGTTTTTCTTTACAAACATCACCTGTAATAACTTGACTTCATTCACTTTTATACTTCCTTATTCTTTTCATAATTTAAAATCTCAACCAATAATTATGCATCTCTTATTAAACCACAAGCATGCCAAATTGCAAATATCCAAACAAGTAAAGACATTATATGTTAAGGAAAATGGGAAGGCCACATTGTCTTGTAGAACCTGCCTTACTAGGAGAAAGACCATGAAGTTTCACAACCAAGAATTTAGGGGAAAAAAATTGAAATCTTTATTTTTCATAATATTTAAAGCCCAAAGGTTCAAATTATACTGAGAAATTTGTGGAAAGTAAACTCACATCTTCTAAGAGCACATCACATGGGAAGACTTTGTAATCAGAGTGTTGCATTAGCATTATATTAGAAAAGGGTTAATTAAATGAATGTTTAATGGTACCAGGCAATGGTGGCCCAGATGCTGATCTCCATAGAAGGCAATAGAGCTCTGGCACCAGGCAAGTAATGCCCTTGGGTCAGAGTACTGTATCTATTGCCTGGGAAGGTCATAGACAGGTAACAGGAGGAAATTAATAGGTTCACAGGAAATTAGTGCCTTTTCCAAGATGATCCAAATGGTATTTAGTACTCAAGTCTTCAAACTTTGTTTTTGTGTTCTTTCCAACATACCATGCTGTTTCCATACCTTTTGTACATAGGGATGGAAACCTTGGACCTTATTTTACAGAGGAAGACTCCAAACAGGCAAGGGAGGGATTCCTAAAAGAGCATCACTATGTAAGCATTATGGGTTAAATTGTGTCCCCTCAAAAAGATATGTTAAAGTTTTAATCCCTGGCACCCCTGTGAATATGGTCTTATTAGTATAATGAAGTTATAGATGAGGTCATTAGGGCAGGCCCTAATCCAATATGATTGTCATCCTTATACGAAGAGAAGACAGAGCCATACCATGTGATGATGGGGAAGACAGCCACGTGATGATGGGGGCAGAGATTGGAGTGATATATCTATAAGCCAAGGAATGCCAGGGATTGCTGGCAAACACCAGAGGCTAGGTAGAGGCAACGAAAGGTTTTCCTACAGTTTTCAGAGAAAGTGTGGCCCAGCCAACACCTTACTGTCAAACTTCCAGTTTCCAAAACTGTGAGACAATAAATTTCTGTTGCTTTTAGCCTCCCAGGATGAGGTACTTTGTTATGGACCACATTAATACAGCAGGTGTTTTTATGTCAAAACAGACATTGGGCCCTGGCACAAGAGGCTGTGGCAGACACTGTTGGTTGCCTGGCCAACATCCATGTCTATTCCATCACTCTTCTTCCCTGATACAAAAACCCTGATTTTGTTCAGACATTGAACACTCATTTGCCCAATGTGTGTCTGGCCCCACATAGAGGGTAAAATATCAATTAACCTACATCATTCAGGATCATTTCATCTCCTTTACTAGTGGTGTATTCTTTTTAAATACTCTTTTTTTTTTTTTTTTTTTTTTTTTTTGCCTGTCGGCATAACCATGTGAGACTATTATTGAATATTTATGCATCTGCTTCATCCAGCTTATGTGTTGTTTATGTTATTCTTCCAGGTGGCAGCTATGAAGGGAACGCCAAACAGGATCATAGAGAACTCAACCTGAGTATCCGACGGCATTGAACCACCGAATCCACCAAGCTGTAACTGCCGTATTCTGGGTTTCTTACCATGTAACATGATATGATAAAATATCCTTGTTTAAGTGGATTTTCCATGACTCGTTCCTGAAGGCATCCCACTACACACAAATGCGAGAGCAGCAGGAATCCGCAGATTGTCCATGTCCTCTTCGCA
Organism: Indri indri; assembly: GCA_004363605.1. NCBI lineage: Eukaryota > Metazoa > Chordata > Mammalia > Primates > Indriidae > Indri > Indri indri. The sequence continues at coordinate 90,807 of RJWJ010001929.1, forward strand.
CCGCGCATGGGCAGACAGTACGCAGCGCCCTCCCAGCCCGGCTCTGCAGTCCCAGAAGGTCGCTGTTTTCTGCTGAAGGAACCAGCTGGATGGTACAGACTGTTTCTGCATTTCAGTTCATTCATTTTATGCCAAATATATTTGTAAAGATTTTTACATCATTTAGAAAAGGGAGAAGTATAGGAAATACAAATAATATATATTGGATTATAACAGATGGAAACATTTATCTTTTAAGCTTTTTTAACATTTTCGTGCCGGAAATGGCCTCTGTAACTTATTAATATAATGGTTTCTTACAGTTGTTCTCTCTGTTCTTCAAGCCCCTTTCCAATTCTCCCCACATGGTAAAAAATCTAAATATTATAAAATCATGAAATCTCAGATTTGAGAAGGATCAAAAATTCTTTTGACCCACTGCCCATTTGATATTTGAATTCCCCCTCAATATCCTCGCTGAAAAACATAATGTCTTTTTCATCATCCTTCCAGTGACAGGGAACGCACTACCATACAGGGAGGCTTATTCTATCTTCAGATAGCTTAATGTATAAAAAGTTCTTTTTTCGAAGTAAATATCTCCTTGTTTACATTTTGTAAATGACGTTAATTCTATGCACTGGAACCATAGAGATATTTACTCTTCCATGTAGTAGGCATTATCATGTGAGGTCAGCCATGGAAGTCAGTCCTTTTCTTCCCGGTCCCCTCAATTCTTATTTCCAGGAAACACACACGTGCGCGCGCGCACACACACACACACACACACACACACACACACACACACATTCCATTCCTTCCCATTTCTCTCTATACACATGGTCACCATATATTAGAATCCAATGTAGAATACAGGACCCAGTGAGAGGTTTCTCTGCAGTCTGGTTACATTTTTCTGAGTTCAAACTAATTTATAGAATATTACATTTAAAATAACTACCCTCACATTCAAGCACACACACTCCAAGTACATGTGGATCAGCACTGTTCCCCTTTCCTTACCGTCATTACAGTTTTATTAGTGTATTTAAGGTCCACCAATACTCCTAGCCATTTGCACACTCTACAGCTAAGTCCATGTGCTCTACTAAAATACTTACATTATGCCCACATTATCCCCATTATGTTTTGTCTTAATGGCTTTGGCCCATTTGTTGCAATTACTTATTACTTTTTGGATCCTGGGCCAACCATCCACACGTTTATCATCTCACTCAGCTTCAATCTTTTCTTATATTTGCTATTCATTTGTAGGTTGAATGTCATACTCCTTATTGTTTTTATCACTCAACTTGCCCCTTTTCTCAAAATGGCCATATTTAATCTTTGCAAATTTACACTTTGTAAATTTAAGACCCCCGCTTGAAATTTACCCAGGATTGCTTTCAAGTTCCAGGAAGACTTGAATGAATCCAATGAGATCCTCCTGCCTCAGCCCCCTTAGTAGCTGGGACTACAAGCATGTGCCCCCGTACCTCACTAATTTTTAAAAAAATTTTTGGAGACAAGGTCTCACTCTTGCCCAGGCTGGTCTCAAACTCCTGGCCTCGAGCAATCCTCCTGCCTTGGCCTCCCAAAGTGCCAGGATTACAGGCGTGCGCCACCATGCCCAGCCTTGAAGAAATACATTCTACAGGCATGTCTGAACAAATACAAAGTTTAAAAAGGAAAAGTACAAAGTAAAATTAACGGTAATATTACAATCCCTGTTTGTATCAATATAATAGGTTTGAGCAATGAACCTAGGGTTAAAGGCAACCTATTAAATAAATCAAATGACCATAAGGAATTAGGTGAGACCCGTCGTAACCACGTGGCCTGTTTTCTTACTTTGTGTATATGGGTCTCAACTTTCCCAGATGAATTTATCCAGGTACAGCATGTAGTATTAGCAAGAGCACAGACATTTTTTTTTTTTTATTTAGCCAGTGAATACTAAAGGACTTATTAGGTTAAATTCTATTAAGTTACCAACAGGTGTTACTGACTGTGAAATTTCAGTTACACCATTATCCTTCCAAGTTTAAAAGGTGGCATTAAGAGAGGTAAGAGTCTCATTATGTTACGGAATGTTGTTTTGACATCTTGAGAAAAGCTGTCTACAGCATGAAAACCTTTATTTCTCTTTCTGGTTTGCAGTTTGATTGTCTCTGGTTATGGCCTTGGTGAAGTTTGGTGAACCTTCTGTGTAGCCCATACACAGCACAAGATTCGTTTCTTAAAATTTATCTACTATCGGCATAGTAGGTGTCAGGAACAAAGCAGCTTTTGATTTTAGTAGGAGAGTTGTAGCCAAATCCTGGAGGAAATTAGGAGAATTCAGGATCTGGTCTAGTCTGCAGGTAGATAATAAGAACCTGGAAAAAATAGATAGAGCTACAGTCTAATAACAGGTGTATTATAGTTTTTCATTTAGATCACATAGAATCTCAGATTTCAAACCTGGGTCTAGGAAGCCAAACCAAGACAGACTTTAGATTTTACTTACAATCTTGAGGTTCCTGGGCCTGGTAGGAAGTGACAATTTTTACTCACCCACTGTCAGTCTGTGAACCCTTGAAGACTGGCATTTTATGCACATTCTTAAATATTTCCATCAAAGCCTTGGTAATATAACCAATGTTTCTAATTGTGTCCTGCTATGAAGAGATAGAAGAATTTTACCGAACTTATAAAATAACCGTATTGTCAAAAAAAAGTAAGAATAATCATGAATAGTTTCTGAATTTTGGAAAAATCAAGTAGGGAGAAAAGTAAATGCTTTCACCTTAAGTGTACTTACAAAAGTACACTTTACCAAATTGTTGTAAATTACAGATAGCATAACAGAGAAAATTTTCTTAAATATGGAAAATAAAATATTTAAGTAAAAAACAAATGATGTTTCAAATAAAAGTCATAAAATCATTATCTTCATCAGTTATTTAATTTTATGTAATTAATTCTTTGTTTTGCTTGAACTTAACTAGCAGTTTCACAAATTTATCAGGTTTTTCAAGAGTTCTGAAACATTTTTATTTCATCCATTAACCTTGAAGTTATCAAAAATCTGTGTTCAAGAGTAATTGTTAAAGGCTTTTTCATGAAAAGCAATTTTAGGATAGGTTAATAATGATAAATAGATAAGACTTATCGACCATTTAGTGTGTTCCTTGAGCATTGCATGTCTTCTATTTTATTTAATCCTCACAATAACCTATGAGGTAAGTATTCTTATTATCCCATTTCAAAGATTAGAAAATTGAGACATCGAGAGTTAAATTGCCCAAGGTCACCAGGTAGAAAGTGGTAGAGTCAAGAATTGAATTGATCGTTCTAGCTCCAAAGGAAATTCTGTGACATGGAGTAGTCTAGAGTTCATGAATATACCAAGAGAAACACAGTCTACTTTAAATTAAAATACGAAATAAATGCAATGTATTAATATCCATCAGTGGTGATCTCACATTGCCAATTCTTCTGTAAGCCCCCAAACAAGGCCATTAGTAACCTTGTGATGCCACAAAAAAGCCTACTTAGGAAGGATAGAGCCACTTATTTTCTTATCCTGTGCTCTACTTGCCATGGTTTCTCCAGAAAACTAGCTGCCTGATCAAAGAAGGGTATTTTAACTCACTTATAATGGTCAATACCTAATCCATTTGCAAGTTAAACAAGGGTTTTCTAGGCCTTAATACAAAGCACTCCCATGCATCACGCAGATCTCAGATGCTGAACGACATGGCAATAGTTCTGGTTCACCCTCATTCATTGACTCAATGTAGTCTTTCCTGGGTGAATAAATGAAATGGCCCACAAAGAAGAACCTCAGTGTGATATAAACGAGTGTGGACTCTGGAATTGTAAACAGCTGGGTTTATACTTTTGCCCTGATAAACGCTGTGTGACCTTGGGTAGATCACTTCTTTAGGCCCAAGGTCTTCATCTAAAAATATACAAACTTCTGTCTGCCTTATAAAGTTGGTGGAACCATGAAAAGAGATGGGCATGTGATGCTTAGCGGAGAGCCTGGCATAGCAGTTTTCTCAAAGAATAATTGCTCAGAGAATTGTTGCTTAATCATATTACGTCCTAAGAACATATTGTGTTCAAATAAATTAGAATGCATTTATTTCTATTTCTATATTTTTAATTTGCTTTTTTTCTGAAAAAGTAATACATACATACAGCTAAAGAAAAAAAAAGATAGCGTGTACAGTGAACCATGAGCCACCCTCCATCCCTCTTTTTTTCCTGAAAATTTTTTCCTCGGGGATACCCACGGTTCAGAGATAATTAATATACCAGCATATATAAACACTCCTGTTAAACACAAATGATACTGTTGCTCTGTATCTTATTTTTTCCACTTAATTTTATGTCCTGGAGATCAGTGACTATCAGTGACTTCGGGGATTTTGAGAGGACCCAATAAAGAGCATGACTCTTCCTCACCAGCCTGCTGAACCAATCAAGGATGTGACAAGGGTCACTAGATGGAGAACCCAAAAACCAATTTCAGTGCTGATGAAGAACAGGTAAGAGGACTTAGTTAGAGGTGAGAACCACAGGGCTTGCCAATTTCCTTTTCCCCATCAGAGACCTTAGAACAGCCAATTCGAGAGAAAGTTGAGTCTGCAGAACAGATACTCTCCACAACTTACTTCTCCCACCATCTGGGAGGCAGAAGGACTAAGAGACCAAATTGTTAGACTGATTCTGCCCAATTAAGAAACATGAATCAAGGCCCATCTCCCACTAATCGGTTACTGATATAACTAAATGCAGAGGAGTAAAGGGTGGACAGAAGCCCACAGCTGTTCACAGGGGAAAATCCCTATTCATGGAAACTCAGTGAAGTAGAGAAACAACATTCCTCTCTATACCAAGTACCTATAGACATGCTATGTTCATTTTAAATCATTACATAGTACTCAGTTGAGCAAATATATCATAATGTATAATACTACACTAGTTGCTTTTTTTTGGTTAGGTGAGTTTAATTTTTTTCTTCTATTAACAATGCTATAATGAATATCCTTGACCACAGATTCTTATGCATATATGAAAATATATGTAGGGGATATATTCTTAGATATGGAAATAGAGAGTATTTGGTTATTAAATTTTGATAGTTCTTACCAAATTGTCCAGTGTAAGCCATGTATTAAAATGTAATGTAGGCCGGGCGCGGTGGCTCACGCCTGTAATCCTAGCACTCTGGGAGGCCGAGTTGGGTGGAGGCCGAGGCAGGTGGATCGCTCAAGGTCAGGAGTTCAAGACCAGCCTGAGCAAGAGCGAGACCCTGTCTCTACTAAAAAAATAGAAAGAAATGATCTAGACAACTAAAAATATATACATATAGAAAAAATTAGCTGGGCATGGTGGCGCATGCCTGTTGTCCCAGCTACTCAATAGGCTGAAGCAGAAGGATTGCTTGAGCCCAGGAGTTTGAGGTTGCTGTGAGCTAGGCTGATGCCACGGCACTCACTCTAGCCTGGGCAACGAAGCGAGACTCTGTTTCAAAAAAATAAATAAATAAACAAATAAAAAATAAAATAAAATAAAATGTAATGTACAAAAAGGCACTCACTTCATCTTCATTAAGTCACTGAAACAGGATGTTAGTGTCTTGAGGATCACAAGACAGGATTAAAAACCATATATCTCTACTATCAAATCAGTGTTTCATCCTCTTAATGGAAACATGACCTTGGAACAAGAAAGTGGCCATACCCCTCAGCACTCCCAGGTCAGGACCTGAGAGACATCTTAGCCTTCTGAGACATAAGTTCCCAGGCTGGTCAGCCCTAAGGCAACTCTGTTACCCAGCACTCAAAAATCTTTTGCAGAAATGCAACATCTTGTTTATAGACCCAGATACCAGAATACCAAATCTGGCAAACACAGCCAAAAGGGGACTAAAGGGCTCTGAGAAACAGCAGTGTCTCATGAATAAAAACACACTCCTGATTCTCTGTAGCCGCAATTGCAGAAATTCTGTTTTTGTGAAAGCTTTCTGGATCTTTGGTTTCTTTCCAAAATAATGACACATCTTTTTAACTAGAAATTTTAAAAGGAGAAATGTTGCTAAGTGTTTCAGGCATGAATTTGTCAAACATATCATGCCTGCTAGATTTGACTTTGTTTTTTTTTTTTTTTTTTTCGAGACAGAGTCTCACCCTGTTGCCCAGGCTAGAGTGCCGTGGCATCAGCCTAGCTCACAGCAACCTCAAACTCCTGGGCTCAAGCGATCCTCCTGCCTCAGCCTCCCGGGTAGCTGGGACTACAGGCATGTGCCACCATGCCTGGCTAATTTTTTCTATGTATTTTTAGCTGTCCAATTAACTTCTTTCTATTTTTGGTAGAGACAGGGTCTTGCTCTTGCTCAGGCTAGTCTCGAACTCCGGAGCTCAAATGATCCACCTGCCTCTGCCTCCCAGAGTGCTAGGATTACAGGCGTGAGCCACCGCCCCCGGTCTGCCTTAGATTTGACTTTTAAAATAATGCTTCTCATAACATTGCAAGAAAGGTGGTATTTGGGAATAGGGTGAATATGTTAAATATGGTGGATTATTTTGTATAAATGGTATGCATTGTAAAGTTCATACCTGTTTAATCCTAGGCGATTTCTTGAAAAATTAATTATCAATCACCATGGTTAATCATTCTAACTTTTCTTTAATATTAGAAACATTGCTATCTCTATGCATAAACTAGAAACAATAAAAATAAACAGAATATTTTGAAAGAAGAGGCTGTCATAAAAAATGTGTTTGAATATTTAAATTGGACTTCAATAAGAAAAAGTTTGATTTTGGAATTCCCACTTCTACTAGGGAATGTGGAATTAAAGTTGCTCTAATTACCATTTTTTACCCTTCGTTCCTAGGTTTAGGCAATCCTACAGCACTCTACTATTTCTATATTTCATCTTCCGTTAAGTAAATCTAGCAAGATAATCTGACCTTTCTATTTGTTCATTCACTTGCTTATTCATATATTCATGTAAATTGTATTTCTTGAGCTTCGATTAAGTACTAGGAGGTTGCTAAATTCTTCTAGGAATGAAATGGGGAGCTTAAATAGGCATAGCCCGTCCCACGTGGAGGTTTCCATCTACTAGAAGAGAGACCTGTTTTAGAGGTCACGATTAAATATATAAATGCAATCGTTATTTAGTTCTATGATAAAAAAAAAATATGGAGAGAATATGTAACATCATGATCTGTTATGAAGTTTTATCAGGAAGTAATATGGTGACCTGAAGGATAAATGGATATTAACTTGATGAAAAACGTACCGGGCTGATGGGACCTGGCTAGAGCAGCGAGAGAGGGGAGATTGGTGAGGAGTAAACACCAGAGTGGCTGTTGAGGGCCGGATTTTCACAGCCTTGTGCGCTATGTTATAAGACTTGTTCTTCTTCCTAAGAGCAAAGAAAAATAATAATAGGGTCGTAAGGAGGAAGATGACATGATTGTGCTTGTACATTAAAAAGCATCACTCTTGAGTACAGAATTCTGGTGAGAATTTGGAGGAGGCAAGGGAGGCTGCTGGAGACAGGAGGGTAATACCTGGGCTTTGAGCTGGAGGGCTGACAATGGGGATGGAGAGAAGGGGAAGATCTGGGAGCTACTCTGAGGTAAAACTGACAGGACTTGACGAGTGAGCAGATAGGTGGGTAAAGGAGAATGCCAAGGCAGGCTGGGAGTGAAACTGGATGGACGGTTCTCAGAGAATGTTGGCAAAGAGTAGGTGTGAGGAGTTTCGATATCAGGCTTGTCAAGTCTGAGGTGCTTTTCAGACATTTTTCTTCTTGATGTGTATGACTGATTTAATTTTCATCTTCATTTAGAGGGATTTTGGTAATTCCTTTGAGGTTAAGATGTCAGGAGGTCCTCGATCCATCTAGTAAGTTTTCAATGCTCATGAGCAGGGTTATGTGCCATGGGATGTTAAAATTCCCTGAGAGGAGAAGACCTCTGAGAATAAGTATCTACAAGCCAATGGCAGTGGCAGCAGTGGCAGGACTCCTCCCAGAATGACACCCAGCAGTACTGCAGAAGAGAGGCAGGTGAAACTGAATAAGGAGGGCAACAAGGGAATGGTTTTGCCAAAATTATACATACCTCAGTCAAAATGGGTCGTCTTTACCTTTAGACCCAAGCTGAAGATTTCCATAAGTTATTATGCTTGTGGTGCCACAAAGCTTGCATCATTGCAGGAAAATTTTGAAATTAAGACTGTATCTATCATTTATCCTATGACCATGAATGACTTGATGACTGAAGGTATCAACATAGAAAATATATACACATTTACAATATGGCTCTGGAGGCCATCAACCCTTTAATAATCTAATACATTCAATTCATGCATGTGATTTTTGAAAACTTCCCTGCTATGTCCAAGTTAAATAAATCAATTATGTAATGGAAAGATAATGCATTTTAAAAGTCCACTGAAAATGTATTTTATTCTAAGAGTCCAAGGTGTAAAAATATTTTCTATTTTTCTTCTTTTTCAGTGTAAAAATTGACTACACTTAAGGGGAAAAAAAGCACTTCCTATAAATTAAAAAATCGTAGAATTAAAAAAAATTAAACTTTCAGTAAATTTTCCAAGGGCAATTTTTATTTAAAAAAGTTTACAAATCATATTTGAATATGAACTTAAACTGTAGAGTGGTATGTTCAGTTAATTAAAAATAGCAGACATGGCAGAGAAGCACCAAACTCAATCAATGGCTTAATAAAATAAAGGCTTAATTTCTGCTCTTGCAAAGTCTGTCACAGAACAGTCAACCCTCTTTATTATAAATACTATGCCCTGGAGACCGTGTTTTCTCTGAGGTCTCCACGCCAGTGGGAAAGAGAGGCAGAGGCAGCTCACTAAAGGTTAAATGCCTTGGCTCAGAAGAGATACATGTCATTGCACTTCTGAAATTTCATTGTCCAGAATTAGTCACACAAACCCAACATAATTGCAAGGGAGGCTGAGAAATGTAGAGAATTCATAGACAGCTGGTGAGTACTAGCTGTCTGACACAAATGATCTTCACCATGGTAATTCTTCTAGGTGTGGATGTCTTCGTATTTCTGTTTGGAATTTTTTTCTCTCAAATTCAGTCTACAGAAGCACTTCATACAACATAGCAAAATACTGGTGATTCTCCACCTCCAATATCTCTGTCTGAAGTGGCAGCTTAGCCAGGGTACCACAGTGTTTCAGTAGCATTCATAATGGTAACTACAGAAACCTGGAATTAAAAGTTTTTCCACAGTTATCTGACCAAAAATATCTGCCAAGGACTTCAGGTAATGGCGAAATGTTTCCCAAAACATTTGTTTAGGGACACATCTCCCTTTTCTCTCTAAAGGAAATGTAGTTTGTGCTCTAATATCAATCATGTGCATTCCACTTCCAATAATGGTCAAGTAAGTTCCTACTAAAAAATCCTTCTCAGAAAACAGCTATACAAGCTGGAATAGTTATAAAAACAACTACAGAAGGTACTAGAGGACAAAGAAAAAGGAGGAGGATGAGGCCAGGTACGGTGGCTCACACCTGTAATCCTAGCAATCTGGGAGGCCAAGGCAGGAGGATTACTTGAACTCAGCAGTTCCAGACCAGCCTGGGCAATAGTGAAACCCTGTCAAGGAAGGAAGGAAGAAAGGAAGGAAGGAAAGAAGGGAGAAAGGGAGGGTGGGAGGGAGGAAGGAAGGAAGAAAGAGGCAGCACTGAGTAAATTTTTCATTTGAGTGGGGATGGCCTCTACTCTGAGGGATTTTTACAATCTGTGCCTGGAACGGTGGTTAAAAATGTGATAGAAAACTCACATTCTGGTTGAATAACCAGAAGACAGGGTTTTCGACAACCACAGCCATTGGGAAATTAGAGGCAAATCTCAAAAAGAAGAGGGGCAGAGAGATGACGCCCCAAATTTGGTCAATAAGCTATGCCTAAATCCCTGGCTAAAACCTAAACCATTCATAAGTGCTCTTCCACTGAGATGTATGCTGCTGCTCAAGAGAGAGTTTGCCATTTGAAACAAACCAAGTTAATTCCTAAAACAAAGAAAAAATGTCAACATTCTTTTGAAGGGATATAACAGAATTCAAAGTCTTCACAAATTAACATTCACATGGTCAGGTTAATCAACATACAAAGAAGTAGGAAAATATTACCTGTTCTCAAGGGAAAAAACAATCAACTGACAATGATCCAAGATGATCCAGGTGTTAGAATAAGAACAGGAACCTAAAGGTAATGAATTACACCTATAGTCAAAGATATAAAAGAAATTATGTTTTCTGAGAACTAAAAGTAGGAAATCTAACCAGAAAATTAGAAAACATAAAGAAGAAACTAATAAAAGTTTTCAAACTGAAAAATTCAAAAATAAAATATTGAAAGACTTAATTTGTTAGCAGAATGGAGATGACAAAGAATAGCCTCTGTAAACATGAAGATATATCAATAGAAATTATTGCAATCTGAAAAATAAAGGGTTTAAAAGCCCTTCAGCAATTGGTGATGGTATCAGTAACTGAGATACAATTGGAGTTTCCAAAGGAAAAGGCGTAAAGCACAAAGCAGAAAACATTTTTTGAAGAAATAATAGCCAAAAATTTCCCGAATTTAGTGAATGATGTGAATTTACATATTCAAAATTTTCCATAATCATCAAAAAGAATAAATACAAATAATACCTATCACATGATAATCAAACTCCTGAAAAGCAATGATAAAGAGAAAAATTTGGAAAACATCAGAGAAAAATGACACATTAAATATAGAAGAACAATTATTCAAATGGTTGTAGGATTCTCATGGAACACAACAGAGGCCTATGTTTTAAAGTACTGAAGGAAAAGTTGTCAGCACAAAATTCTACACTCTTATAAAAATAACCTTTAAAATGAAGGAGGAAAAAAGACATTTCTGATTTTTTTGAGTCTCTAGCACATAATTGCTGTATGAAAATATGTAGATGTATTGGAATATAATGAATGAGAAAACACACACCATTCAAACAGTAAGTTTAAGGAGAACAGCATGTATATGTTAAAATCGGATATAGTGAAAAATATCAAGTAAAGATTATTATCAGAGATCGAAAGAACTAATTAATAATAAAATGGTTAATTTATAAGAAAGACATAATTTATACTGAATGTATATCTAATAGAAATTCCAAATGCATGAAGCAAAATTGACAGAAATTAAAGAGAGAAATAGACAAATCTATATTAACAATTGCAGAATTTATTGGTCCTCTCTCAGAAACTGATAGAACTACACACACACACACACACACACACACACACAAAATCAATAAAGATACAGAAAATCTGAACTACATTATCAACCGCATTGACCCAACTGATAATTGTATACCCAGCAAAATAAAATGCTCATTCTTTCAAGTGCACATGATAATTATACCAAGATAGACCATATGTTGGGCCAAAAAGTCTTTATAGACTAAAAAAGCATGGAAATCATGCAAGATATGTCCACTAATCACAGTGGAATAAAATTAGAAATCGATAACAATAAGATCTCTAGGAAACCCCACATATTTGGGAATTAAATAACTACTACATAATCCATAGACCACAAAAATTATGAGATATTTAAATTTTTAAACTAAATGGAAATAAAAATACAACATATCTGATTCGGGCAATGCAAAGGCAATATATGTAACTAAAGCATTTGTACCCTGTAACATTCTGAAATCAAAAAAAAAAAGTGCAAAGCACACATATGTAAACTTATCATGTGCCTATAAAGTAAATTATCAAAATGTTAAATAAAAAATACAACATATCAAATTTTTTTGATGCAGTTAAAGTAGTGCTCACAGGGCTATCTATAGCTTTAAATGCTTAGAAAAGAAACAGAGTATATTAACGACTAAAGTAAACAAGAGGAAATAATGTTATTTGTAAAGCAGAAATTAATGAAATAAAAAAACAAACAATAGAAAAAATTAACAAATCCCAAAATTGATTCCTTGAAAAGATCAATAAATCTGATCACCTTTTAGGTAGACTGATTAAACAAAGAGAGAAAAAACACAAATTACTGATATCAGGAAAGAAAGCGGAATTTTACAAACCCTACATACATTAAAAGAGGTTTAAGGGAATAGCATGCCACCAAATGTGGTAATGTAGAGGAAATATGCAAATTCTTAGAAAAATAAAACTCACCAAAACTGACACAAGATAAATAAGAAAATCTGAATAACTTTGCAACCACTAAAGATAATTCATTTTTTACCAAAAACCTTCCAACAAAGAAAACTCCAGGCCCATATGGTTTTACTGGTGACTTCTATCAAACATTTATGAATAAAATCATACCTTTCTTACTCCTTCAGAAAATAGAGAAGGAGGGAAAAGTTTTCAGCTCATTTTATGAGGTTAGCATAACCCTAATACCAGAACCTGAAAAGGAAAATAACATTAACTTTCATGAAAATAGATGCAAAAATTCTTAACGAAATATTTGCAAATTAGATCCAGTAACATAGAAAAAATTAATGCTATATCTGTGGCCTTTAAAGTTTATTCATTATTCAGTAAGTATTTACCAACAACAGGAATTGGAACCAGAAACTTGTTATAGAGAGGAGCATCTGTAGTTTTGCTCAGTGGCAAGTTTGAAATATCTTTTTTTTTTTTTTTATTCCAGGGTATTGTGAGGGTACAAACATTATAGTTACACTTTATGTCTTTGCCTCACCCAAGTGCGGGTTGAAGGCATGCCCTTCCCCCCTCTTAGTGCTCCCTGTGTCCTTGAGTTTGAAATATCTTAAGCATCATTTCCTCCTTGGCCTATCTGAGCCGTTTGGATATAAAAGAAACATCAGCAGTTCTTAGGTGAGTGGTGTAATTTGACAAAGACTCCACTTTCATTTTCTCTCTCTGCTTCAACCCACAATCATGTGGGTTATATCTAGGGTTTCACTTGCATGGAGGATTTTCTTCTTTTTGAAGGGAATAAGTAATCTTGCAACATGCTTTACCACCAGGCTTTTTTAGAGGTAAATTTAAAGTTTTGTTATACTCAAAGATTTTAAATTTGAGCCTCTTTCTCAGAAAAATATTTTACACCATCTGCTGTATTTTCTGGTTGGACTAATTAGAGACATTCCCACTCCCACTCCAAATATCTTGCCTTACAAAAAGAATTGGTAACTTTTTGTTCTATCATATATATAAATAGAGTTAAAAACCAGAGGATACATAAGCTCAAAAATACTTCCTTTTCATTAATATTTTTCAGTTTAAAAGCCAGGTTTAATGTAAACAAAAACAGACAATCATAATAATAAAGGACAACAGCGTTTATATTTCAAACCTGAAACTGTTACTGATAAAGTATTCTAAGAGTAATGATAATTGTGCCTCATCTAATTATGAACAATCTAATCCCATAGTGCTCTACAATTTTTTTTTTTAGAGAAACCATATGTGAAGGTCACAAATTATGCTAAATTATTTTCCTTTTCTATTTTCTTCTTCTGGATTTTGTTTTGTTTTGTTATAGGCGTGCACATTTTGTTGTTTGTTTTCAGGACGACAATTTTCATTGAAACCTGAAAAGGCAATATGGGGATATTACACTCTGCTTCCCAGATTTTCAAAAATCAGCCATGACTCATGGACACCAAGTTAATATCTAGTCTAAAAAAAAGTCTGTCTTCGCACAGGGACGTTGAGCAAATTAAATGATGGCTCAGCAACCAAAGAGAAACATAAATAAATGACCCAGTGAAAGAGTCTAAATTTGGCATCTGAGACATGTACTTTCCAAATGTTGCTCCTAGTCTCAACCTTGTTTCTTCACCTATGTGTTCTAGTGTCATTCTCAGCGTGGGAGGTATCACAGCTGTCAAGGAATGTAAAATCATTCCCTGGTTATTTTGCCCTGATGTCCAACTAAATCAGAGAAAATTAAATTTCCTTCCACCTACCACTAAGATTCAACCCTAGCGCTTCGGACCCTATTTCTGCAGCCTCCACCGTTTTCACCTGACCAAAGCTTAGCTCTTCTACTAACAGCTCTCATCCCTGGTCATACAAATGTTTCCTTCCTGTTTACCTGAGAATTTCTCTACATTTTCCTTTCTTGGATTCCTGAATGTTGGAGGTGGATGCATGAACGGTGATAAGTATAAAGGTGTCCCCAAGATGGTAGCATTTTATCCAAAATAGGTCAGTTTATCTGTTATCTGTTAGCTGGCCATGCATAACAACACTTTAGAAAGTGTGATTCACTTGAACTCAGCTTTATAAAATAAGGGAGAAAAAAAGCTTTTTCAATAAAGAAAAAGTGGCATCTGAGGGCCCATTTAGCAGGGTTACCTATTCCAAAACACTATTATTAATGGCTAGGGATTTCCATTCATGGAGACAAGATTTGCAGCCCTCCTTTTGAAATCAATCCTGCATCTGAGGGTGGTCTCACAGGTGAGAAGGCAGCTGCTCTTTTTATCCAGTGGCAGCAATGGAGAGCTTCCACTGCTTCATACAAACCTTATTTTTATTAAACTATGGATTTCATTCAGTACATTCAAGATTGAATTTTTAAGGAGAAAAAATATAAAATGGAAGAGAGTGAAGACTGTATTTAAACAAAATAAGGATACTATTAATACAAACACAAGGCACAATAACTTCCCTCACGTGTGAGTCCTGGAAATAAACTTTAAGAGGGGTCATGGATTATGCTTCCCTTAAATGCAGCTTAAAATTAAGAAAGAATTTTCTATCACAACCAAACTTCTAAATCTATGCAATCAAAACACCCTTCATGCCTGGGGAGTAAGCAGAAAAACATTGCATTTAAAATATACATTTACTGAACATTCACTTCATAAGCATCAACTAATTTGAATTGCGAAGTCACTGGGTGTATAGCATAGTATTAAGTATTTGACAAGAGTGATTCATCAAAACAACTAACTCCCCTTCTTCCAAGGAATTTAGATTCCAAAATGAACAACATTGAATTGATATGCATGCATAAAAAATGTTCCTCTTTGTTTCTCATTCAGAAAAGTCAACAGAAGCCATAATATTCCTCCCATATGTTCAAGCATTTACATCTGGATCAATGGAAAACAATTTGACCACTGCCATATTTTACTTTACTTTAAAGGACTCTTTGATCTAAAACTCACATTGTGTCATGGCTCATCTCTGTAACCCTCTGAGTAACTGCCTTTTGTAGAATTCCCAAGTACTGATTGTCAGGAGCAGAGTTTGTCATAACCAGTCCTTGCCTCATTTCTCTAGGCAAGCCTTTCACTTGACCTCACGCTATACAGCTCAACCACAGGGCATATCTTACACCTCCATGTACCCTGTAGTTCCCTGTCACTCTGTTCTACTCCTGCTGCTTCTATTGCCAGGAAAACCTCTTCTGATCTGGGCTGGCTAAGCTTACTTCTACTGGGTTCCCTCAAGGATTGTATTCAGCTGACAAGGTGGCTGGTGGCTGTATCATCAAGGATGGCTTTTCATATGTCTACCAATTGACTGGGGCTTAGTTTTTCACCAATAGCAGCAGAGTTCTGAGAGCAGGAAGAGGGTGAGCCGCAAAATGCAAACACTTCCAACATATGCTTCCATCAGATTCGCCAATGTTCCACTGTCCAATAAGTCACATGGGCAAGGCCAGAATCGGTATAGGAAGGCACGAGTAAAGGATATGGATACAGCATAATAAGATGACATAGCCATTTTTGCAAAAAACTACTCTAAACTGCGAGAAAACTGCAAATGGAAAAGAAAGGAGAAATTGACTACCTATAGAGTAAGATCAAATCCAAGCCACATATGTTTTCAGAACACAAATTCTGAGGTTTAAAGGCAGAGGAATATAGAGGGGTAGCACAACAGTCTAGAGTCAGCATGATTTTATAAATGCTCAATTTAACTGACCTCAAACTACAACTGATGTGCACACTGTGTCAGATAGAGACACACAGATCAGAAAGCAGCTCCCTACCTGTGCCAGCTTTGATCTTACACATCCACCAATACTCTCATTAATGCATCTTGGATACAAGAGTGTTCCTGCCAATGAGTCACTTTTCTGAGGCATTTTATTTTATTGGCCATCCCTTTTTATGGGGAACTCTGATCTCTTGAGTTTCCTCCACTGAAGAAATTTACAGGCGTAGGATTTCTCCTTTCTTCATTTGAACTCTTCTGAAGACACCAGCCCCCTTTTGCTACCAAGTCTTTATCTTTCAAGATTTAGCCTTGATGTAAAAGGTGCCTAAGCTTTGCATAAGCATTTGGGGAGAATCCCTCTCTGCCACTGCAGGAATTTCCACCAAGACATTTGTAAACATCAGTCCACACCCTGTTATCTTTACCTATATACTCAGCCAACCAGAATCATTTTCTAAGATGTCCACAAGTACCCTGTACATGTGAGGCACAGTCCTGGGCTCAATTTTGAGTCTGGTGATAAAACTTGGAAGCAGTGGAAGAGCATGGCACTGGAAAGCCAGGTCTTTTGCTGAGAGGAGAAACTGGACTCAAGAATAAAATAATCATAAAATATTCAAGTGCAAGAGCTTCGCGTGGTCTGAGTAATATATTTATTCTCAGAACATATTAGGGGAAACAGCAACTTCCCAGAGGTCAATTTGATCATGTTTTAATTTTCCTTGAAATAAAAAGGAGTTTAAGTTAAACTGGCACCATTTCATTCCATCCAGCTCAAGAGAAGGAATTGAGCTAAAGCAAGAACCAGGAGAAACATAGAATAAATTCCCACAGAAGGGAGAAAAGGTAAAGAAAAAGAAGAAAGAGAAAAGATTTTCACTGTCAAGGGCAAAGAGAAAAGTATCTTAGTATCACCCAGCATCTTTCACAGAGCTTGGCGTAGGTCAATGTCAGTAATACATTATTGATTAATTATTCGATCCAAGAATTAGGGACCATTTAACTCCAGAACCACAATGCTTTTATCAGCTAAACTGGATTCTGAAGTCCTTCACCCTATTTAGCCCCCAAGTAACATGGCGAAAAACAAGTTAGG
This sequence comes from Indri indri, assembly GCA_004363605.1. Classification (NCBI taxonomy): domain Eukaryota; kingdom Metazoa; phylum Chordata; class Mammalia; order Primates; family Indriidae; genus Indri; species Indri indri. Next base: position 107,862 of record RJWJ010001929.1, read on the forward strand.
GATTCAGGCTATTCTCTGCTCCATCCAGAGAGATAAAGTCCACTCTAGTTATTGCAGCTTTGTGCATAGTGGGAGCTAAAAGCAGTAGTCCCAGATTTGTACAGCTTTCCCCAGAAAGATTTGATGATGTCATCATAACAATATAGCCTAAATGAATTAAACCTAGCACCATTGTAGTCACTCTATTATATCTAGTGACAGCCTCGTATATCCAGTGACTTTAGTGTCAATGCTACTTTATGTCTCTGTTAGAAATTAGATTACTTTCCCTTGGGTGAACTCAAGAGCCCGGACCCTTACGTGAAAAAAAGGGCAACATATTTAGTTTCTTCTTTATGTGTTTTGGTTTTTGAGGGGGTTGCATGTTACAGAATATTTGAGTGTATTAATTATTTTTAGTTTGGGTCAACTACCATGTCTCAAGCACTACTCTACATTCTGGGTGTACAGAAAAGAATAATCTGTGAGCCCTTTCTCAAACAGTTTGTCTTCTGAAAGGGGAAGGCATGCACCTACTCCAATAATTAAATCACAGATAATAGTTTCTAGAAGAAAGAATGAATTCAGTGGTATAGGAGAATTGAGTAGGAAATGATGAACTCTATCTACATTGTAGAATTGGGAAAGGTTTCACATATGAGATGACATTTGAAATGGCTCTAAAATTATGAGCATGTATGTCTTTTTTATGGTCAGCAGTGAAACAATTACATTTTAAAAGTAATGATACACAATGGAATATTATCCAGCCATAAAAAGAAAGAAATGCTATCATTTGCAGCAACATGGATGGAACTGAAGGTCATTATGCCAAGTGAAATAAACCAGACACAAAAAGACAAATGTCTCCTATTCTCACTCATACGTGGGAGCTAAAATAGTTAATCTCATGGAAGAAGAGAGTAGAATGATGGTTACTAGAGGCTGGGAGGGGTTGGAGGAGGGGATGAAGATATGTCGGTCAGTGGGTACAAACATATAGTTACACAGACAAAATAAGTTCTAGTGTTGGATATGGCAGTAGGATGACTATAATTAACAATTATAGTCATAATAATTCGTTGTATATTTAAAAATCTAGAAGAGAAGATTTGAAATGTTCTCAACACAAAGAAATAATAAATATTTAAGGTGACAGATATCCCAAATTCCCTGATTTGATCATTACCCATTGTACGCATGCATTAAAATATCACAAGTACACCATAAATATGTACCAGTATTATGTATCGATAAAAAATGATACTAAAAAAATAAAAAGACTGAGGTAGAAGAGGAGATGCTAGAAAATATGACTGGGGTCAATAAATTTTAAGGATCAATTGGCCTTTGTTTTAAAATTAAACTTTTCAAAATTATAGAAATGAAAATTAACATTATCAATAAACTTCTCCAGATGAATTAATTATAATACCTATTTTTAAAAATGTAATTAATATCATTGATATCTCAGCCTATCAGAGCATTGTTCTTTGGTCATCCTCCTTAAATATTGTCATCTTAATACACAAGTATTATGGCATATATGAAGAAAAGCCAAAAATTTACCTTATAATTTATATGGCTTTGTCCTGCTATCTACCTGCAAAGTCTAACTATTAATAGGTTATGGTTTCTAATTACAGGATTTTTTTTATAACAATGTATTGGATATTTTGTTCTAATTTCTAAGATTTTGTTTGTTCAAACATGACAAGTTTCTACTAGAAGTACTTTTCATCATTTCTTATCTGAAGTACAGCACAGCTAGGGGGAAAAAATGCATCTGTGCAAAGAGTGGTGTTAAGTTTAGCCTAAAGCTGCCTCCTTACATATTTTAAGTTCAGCCTAAAGTTTTCTCCATACATAGTGAACTATAACCTGACTGTGTATGCAAACAGGCTGTAACCTACTCTTGTGCCAATCACTGAGTTTTAGTGAATCACAGGCTGCCAGCTCTTCAAACTGTGTTCAAATGAGGCAAACACCAAGCTGTAACCAATCCAGCTATTTCTGTGCCTCACTTCCATTTTGTATACATCACTTTCTTTTTTCCATCCATAAATCTTTGACCTCATGTCAACACCAAAATCTCTCTGGTTCCAGAGCTGCCCAATTTGCCAATCATTCTTTGCTCAATTAAACTCGAAGTTTAATTTGTCTAAGGTCTTTGTTTTAACAGTAGTTACTTCCAAAAAAATTAACAAGCACAGAAATAAACACAAAATTTGCTCCTTAAAATTTGCATTTTGTATATTAAAACATCCTAAGTTCATATACTTCATTGAAAATGGCATATTACTTTGTGTGCTATCAAATGAATTAAAATACAAATCTTAGCTGACAAAGTCTAAGAAAGATGCTACGATTAACATAGTTAATGTTGAGGGGTTTTTATTTTTTTAGTTTAGAAGCTGAAAGCTGTAGATGTAGTCTGAGCTTTTCACTTCAGTATCCCAATCTGAAGCATAATTTTTTTTACTATGGTAAAAAACAAACACATAACATGACATCAGCCCTCTTAAGTTCTTAAGTACAAAAGTGCAGTATTGTTAATTATAAGCACAATGTTGGGCAGCAGATCTCTAGAACTTTTTCATCTTGTATAACTAAAACTTTACACCCATTGAACAGCAAATCCCCATTTCCCTCTCCCCCCAGCCACCAACAAACACCATTCTATTCTCTGTGTCTATGAGTTTGGCCACTTTAGATACCTCATATCAGTGGAATCACGTAGTAGTTGTTCTGTGACTGGCTTATTTCATTTAGCGTGATGTTCTCCAGGTTCATCCATGTTGTTGCATATGGTAGGATTTCCTTCTTTATGAATGCTGACTAACATTCCATTGTAGGTATATACCACATTTCTTTACCCATTCACCCATTGGTGGACATTTAGATTGCTTCCACATCTTGGCTATTGTGAATAAAGCTGCAATGAACACGGGAGGACAAATATCTCTTTGAGATCCTGTTTTCAATTCTTTTGGATAAATACCAGAAGTGGAATTGTTGGATAAATGGTAGTTCTATTATTTTTTTTTTCCATGAGGAAGCATCACATTGTTTGCCATAGTGGCTATACAATTCTACATTCCCACCAACAGTGCACAAGCATTACAATTTCTCCACATCCTTCCCAACACTGTTATTAATATTTTTTTTGTTTTATGGGTTTTTCCTTTATAATGGTCATCCTAATTTCTGTGAGGTGATATCTCATTGTGGTTTTGATTTGTATTTACCTGCCGATTAGTAATGTTAAGCATCTTTTTGTATACCTGTTAGCCATTTGTATGTCTTCTTTGGAGAAATTTCTATTCCTACCCCGGACAACATAAATCACATTCTTTGGGAATAAAGAAATTTTTTAATGTCTTTAAAAGATAATATTAGATTATCCTAACATACAGCCAGGGCTGAGAACCCCTCACAGGGGAGATGACTTGGTATTGAGCAGAGCAAGGAGAGGCGAGACATTTTAGAAAGTGGTAACAGCACAGGCAGACTCTCTTGAGCTCTAAAACTGCAAGGCTTGTTTAGGGAACCCTGAGAACTTAAGATCTGCTGCAGAGTAGATTTTGGACAGGAGCTGATGAGCAGAGAGTGATTAAAAATAAGGTTAGTCAAATAGGAAGCAACCAAATCATAAACGGCTTTACGTACCATGCAAAGAACTTCAGATTTTCCCCTGTAGCTGCTGGGGAGCCTCTAAAAGGTATTGAGCGGCATCATCATGTACATATGAGAGCAACGGCGCTGGTACCGTTGTGGGACATGGAATACGTGGAGACAGACTACAGGCAGGGACACCCATTCAGGGTCTATTGCAGAAGGCCACATGGAAAGAAAGATGGTCTCAAGTAAACCAGTGGAAATGGGAATGGAGAAGAAAGGAGGGATAGCAAGAGATTTTTCACAAGGCGCAATGTAGCCTAGTGGAAAGAGCAGTCGTTGGAGGCTTTGTGAGCCATGACTTCCCCATCTGTAAATGGAAAAGCTATTGAAAAGATCCCATGTGATATGAACCCTGAAATCACTATCACAGTGCCTGCCACAAAGAAAGCACCCAGTTAAGTAGTCGCTGTTTTCATTTGCAGGTGGATTAGGCAGAGATTAGGGACTGCACGATTTGGCAGAAGGAGTGAGGCATGAGGGTAAGCAAGAAACCAGAAGGACATCATGTTTCTGACAGGGAGAGCAGAACCATGGCTTTTTTTGTTGTTGTTGTTTTGTTTTGTTTTGTTTTGTTTTGTTTTGTCTTTTTGTTTTTTTACCATATGGATTACCTAATTTAATTCCCACAATGATTCCATGTGGTTAGAGATATTTTAATCTCATTTTGCAGAGTAGAAGTGGAGACAGGGAAAAATTAAGTTAATTTTTCTAGGTCACACAGCAGCAAGTGGTGGAATTGGAATTTCAGCTGAGAAGGTCTAAGTCCAGAGCTCTACCTCTTAACAACTGTTTCAAGCCAAGAAAGTATTAACAAATAAAGTAGTAACACAAACATAAAGAAATAAATGGTTTTATCAGTTTGTTAGTAAGAAAGGAGGACTCATGGGTGAGGTGGATTTGGAAGTGAATGGGTACCCTTGTATCCTCAATAGCTTGCCCAGTGCCTGGCACATGATAGTCTCTTCATGTAAAATGGATGAATGAGTTGAATGATTAAATAAATGAATGCACAAAGGAGAGGATGAGGGCAAGTATTGTGGGAACAGCCTGAAATGAGGCAATACAGACATCCATCAGAGGAGAGTTCTGACTTGGGAGGAGATTGTGATCTCTATGAGTTGTTTTGCAGCACGTGGGTATGCTAAGTATAAATGTGGTAGATCTCTTAAGTTGCTGGTAGACCTGGGTATCATCTAGAAAAATTCATCACATTCTAAAAAACAAATTTCCTTCAGCAGCCTTGAACAGAATCATATTCTCCAAAGGGAACAGCATTTCCCACTCACCGGTGTCTATTTCAAAAAAGGAACATTGTTCCCCGGGGCACTTGCCTCTGGAGCCCGCCTGGCCACTTCACAAGATCAGTGAGATGCTCGCAAGCCTCGGAGATGCAGGCACCGTCTTTGTTCGGAGGTTGCCCACCGCCAATCCTGAATCTCAGAGAAGGAGCCTTTTCCCACTCAACCTTTGGGGGAGTCTGTTTTGAATACAGACCCACTTCTCCAAGGATTTGACCTGACAACTTGTTTGTTTGTGAGGACTGGGTCTGTGTGGAAGCCTTTAGCAATAATACTGAAAAGCTTTACTTCTCTGAACAAAGGGCCTGAGGACAGATACATGAACGGTGCAATGATGCTCAGGCTCTGGCAAAATCAGAGACAAAAATCAGTCTGCCAGGAGCTCCTTTCCTTTAAACAGAAATACCAGTGACATTGCAGGGACCAAGGTTTTTTCTCAAACAGATGTAGAACTTTTGGGATTTCCAGCCCCTCTATGTCTTGCCCCAGTGAAGTGACTTTACAATCAAAAGTGTTATCACAGGGGCAGCCAAGAG